>JAHDVE020003958.1:0-26068 GCA_022606495.2 Halesus radiatus
TACAAGGGTCCCAGTTGCCCCCAATCATCTGAAGCCACTGAGACTATGACATCTCCGATACTGAAGGGATTTGTCAGTGAAATAATAGGGGAAGAGGAAGGCGGGGATGTACCTGGCTATTCGGATCTGGTCACCAAACACGGATTAAGTAATTTCAAGAAACGTTTCAATTCTGAATGGTGGTTAGTGCGATACTGAGAGTTTTTACCACTCTGGAACGTACCTGAAAAATACTGTACTTTATTTCAAATGAACAAATTGTGAAATGACGCGAATTGATTTAGAAAATAATAATTTACTTGATCTTTCATTTCATATCTGTATGAAATCGTTGGTATGAACATAATGATCGTGTAACGCAAAGATTTTCCATACTGGTCCCGATACGGATTCCATATAGAGATTGGCCTGGAAACAAGCGTCATGTAAAGCGTTCATTACTCATCGAGATTGAAGAACCACGATTAAATAAATGTTATTTTTATCAGACCCGTAATTACGTATGTTTAAAAAGCAATTTCGTCCTTATAAGCAGATATTTTTTTAATCAGCAAGTGATATTAAATTAAAAGCTTTTTCCTTGCGTGCACTCGGCTTCGGTTTGTCCCCCTTCCACTTCGTTTCTGCCTAAAAAAGCACTTTGTTTTGCCATGTTAATATTTCGGTGACACGACTTAGCATGACAACCGTGCGTTCTTTCGCAGAATTTTACCTTGCGCGTTATAGCAGTACTTTTATCTCGTAATTAAATTAACGTGTCAAAATTCCGTCATACTTCTTTATAAGTGACGTCTTTCTCGAGAAATTTAAATGATTTAGAAAAAAATACACTTCTACAATATCTTACCACATAAAATATTAAAATAAACACTTAATGTTTGAAACATCGTATCTTGAATGTTATATTTTAATTCGTTTGAGAGAAACATGTTGGAATTATGTAAACGTTTGAAGTGTTAAATTGTACCTCACAATAAAAAAAATTAAAAATTAGTATCATTATATGTTTTGTTGGAGAATAGGTTTAACATTACCTTGTTAATGTTTCATTATATAAATAGCATTGGCGTGCATTCCATACACGCTGAGAAGCTGTGCCCATTCTAAGAAAAATTTACAATAAAAAGAATTAAAAGATTTATTTGCTTATTTATTCTTAAATTTAATTATGAAAACAAAAGCATTAGCCACCCATCTCACTAGGACAATCCTGTTTTGAGATGAGCGCCTTTACAATTTAATAATAATCCGTAAATTTCAATAAGCAAACAATAATACATGAATAAAAATTATCAAAATGTATTTTTTTGATGACCACAACAATCAGTGGAAGATGATAACGAAATGGCCATTTTCAAATATTTATTTCACAATTCATACAACAACTTGACAAACTACATACAGCCTATTTTTTATCATTGAGCAATGCGCCCCACTTATAAATACCTACGTAGACATGTAGTGGCGTCCAGTACATATAAAAAAAATCTTTTTTTTTCTCCCCAAAGAGTTTTTGGGTAGTAATCATCTTATGATAATACAACGTTTCTATTTAAACAATTATTTTAACCTCTTCAGTTGCAATCTGCTCCGGTTACATCCATGTTAAAAAAATCTATCTTCCTCAAGATAGTATTTGAGTTTATTATACATAATATAATAACGCATTCATAAATATATTTTTTTATAATGACACAAAATTACTTTGAAGGTAATTGAATTATGAGTCGAGGCTTGTAATAAAAACGATTGGTTTTTATACATTTGTTTGCTTTCCGTATTATTATTATTTTATTAAATTATAGTGAAATAATTATGTCTTTTGGTGCCTATGTCACCTTTATGGATGCTGAATGGAGGGTTAAAAAATGCCAATACACACGGCGTTCCCAAGTGGTTTAAAGATGAATGTTGATAATCAACACCTGCAAAACTACAGCATTCCCTTGGTCAAATAGCAATGCACGCCACTGTAGACACGGTATTTCCGTGAATATTAATGTTTGATGTTTTTATATATTTTTTACTTCGCATAATCTTAATATCAGGGTAAAAGAACACTTTAATGGTTTCTCCGAATTTGCCAACCATCTCTTAGAAACAGACCACACATTCAATAAAAATACAGGCATTAATTTACTGCATAAAAATGGAACAGGCATTCGAATAGATAACTAGGACGCGTTAGAAATAATAAAAGCCAAAAACACTAATACTAGACTCATAAATAATCAAATAAATTTAAATAAAAGTCCAATTCTTAAATTATTCCCAATAAACAAAGTACACACACTTCCCGGTCATCAGGTACCTGCTGATCTCCCACACTTGGCCCTCCACTCGTCTGGTTCATCAATCTATAACACATGTGTATCTTAGTTCATAGTTTAATTGTACGAGTATACTGCAGTGAAGAAGCTACGGTAGTAGCGAAACCCGGTAGGCAAAAATATATAATAAAAGTGATGTAAACAAATTTGTTTTATTTTTTAAATTTGATGTTTTTGTTTGTTCTCATTTTTGTTTGCTGATTTATGGCTCGTAATTTTATTTATAAAATTACAAACGTACTTAATGTTTTAATGGTGGTGATACGTAATATGGTGAACGTTCTAGCCAGAAATACCTGAATACGACTAATTTAGATATGTAAGTCAATATTTAATATTTTGTATGTTTTTAAATACTCATTTGAACAAAAACACGATTGTACCATTGTTTTTCTACTGAATACTGGTGAACAGATTGGTCTAGCATTAAAAGCGTTCTCGGAAAATTAAAATAATAATAATAAACACGCGAAACACTTAATTGTACTCAATATTTCCAAGACTAATGTTTACCCATATTGTTGCCATATAGAGATTACAGTTTTGATTGATTTATCTCAAACAAACTTTAATACGAATTTCATTTTGTTGAATTGACGTGTGCTGTTGATTTAAATGTTTTACAGAACTTATCGAAATGAATTTACATCCATCATTTAAAAAGTTAAGCAATTTAGAATTCTTCAATAATCTCGAAATAATTGTTTACTTCCTGAAATAGGCACATTGGGGAACAAATTAACAACATCAAAGGACCCAAGTTTAGCATTACTGGGAAGGACTAACGGCCGTTCTTCCCAACTTTTCAAATGATCAGTCTGAGTCATCGATCAGTCAAGTGTTGTGTTAAGTACTAGCTCTGTTTTCCCGTTTCCAAGCATTTTCCAACCTAACTCGTCTATGGAGGTGTCTGCCCACTACAAAATAATATCTGCCCACTTTCATACACGATAAAATAGTAGCCGCCCACTTTTAAGACAATAGATTGACATCAAAGTAAAATCTTTCAATGTAAAATTAACATATAATATTGAATATTATATTTATTATGAATACATATCATTCGTTTCAAAAACTAACTCGTACACTAACATTTTATACATCACAAACGCATGTGTTAAGAACACGTTGAAAATAAAGTGTTAACTTGCCTTCTAACATTGCCGCGAAGCACAATCTTCGTTTCGTACATTTGACATTCGACGTTTCTCGATCAGTGAAAAAACAAAACAAAACGTAGCTTATGATTAATAAAATAAGTTTGGTTCTCTTCAGATCTATTTACAACGTACAATAAATATGTTTTGACCAAAACAGAAATACATGTTTGTCATTCAATAATTGAATCGCGCAAAAAAGATCATAAACCTATAATGACATTTTGGTGACGTTAATTCACACTGTTAAGACTTTTTATAACTAGTTTTCTCCTGAGGAGAACTTTATTCCACAAAATCGATATCCTCAATTGATCGCAAATTTGATCAAGAATTTCGTTGGGAAGAGCGAATTTGTGCATTTGAACAGTGTTGAGGAAAATTTCTGCTCAGCCGTTGCTCAGTAGGGTTGGAAAGAACGGCCGTAAGTTTTCAAGGAATTGATCAGTTAATAAGAGTACTTAATTGATAATTTGGGGCAAACACATTACTGTAATTAACTAAATCGGTTATTAATGACAATAACTTAAAAATTAAGGAATTACACGATAAAACTACAGGCCCAATGGGCGTATTTACTGTATGAATTTTGAGGAAAGCATATAATTTTTAAGATGTCTAAATAAGAATAAATTTTCCGAATTCGCTAATTATATTATTTCAAACAATCTAAGTTTTGATAAAAAAAGGGAGCAGTAAAGGTAAGCGCTTAGATAATTTAGAAGGCTTGGAAATTAAAAAAATAAATCCTTTATTAATGATTAAAACAATAAAAAAATCCCACGGCCCAATTTAAAATATGTTTCCATTCAACCCTCCCTCAATCTCCACCTCTTCGTCTGCTCTTTACGAATACCCAGTCACGCCCCACCCCCAGTATAACACCTTATATATATGTTCTGCCATAATTTTGCAATATTTTTTAGCATTTATTTTGCCCTGATGGTGGAACGGTTGTTACGAAACCTACCAGCGTTAAAAATAATAAGTGGTTAAAGGAAAGTTTGATTGATTCATTTAATTATGATTTATAACCACAAAGTGATACAATACCATACAAATGTTTATTACCTGTGAAAAATAACGGGATGAAATTTGACTTATCAATGTGAAAACTGAGGTTTTTTTTTCCAGAATCATTTTGTTTTACTAATTTCGAATGCATGTAGAATAAAAACAATCTTCCCATAAAATATGATATGACATTTTTCTCTAATCTTTCGTAATTTTAGTAATGATTTCCACGAGACAATGTTCTTGATCAAATTTACAATCATTGGAAATGTAAATCTATTTGCTTGTAATATGCAACGTATAGGCAACAATAGATCAGCATAGCAATAAATCGGCGTACTTTTGAAAAGCATGAAAAAAAACTAGCCTAAAAACCTAAGCTAACCTAATCTAGTTAACCAAGTTTTGTTTCTGTACATTGTTTTTAATGACTTTAATTTTCAAAAGTGTGATGATTTATCATTGTGCCGAATTTTCCGGTTACCCCTAAATTATTCCTATTAAGGTGATTCAAAATATATAATAATTTTATTAATTATCCATGAGTTCTGAAATGGATATCGTGTGCCTTGAAATAGACATCAATCAATGAAACAAGTATTAGTTAAATGATATGAATTTTATTCGACTTTGAAAAAAATCTCTTTTTTAAGGTAAGGCTTTAAAAATAAAACATTTTGTAAAAGAGAATTTTTATTTCAAAGGATTCTTAATTTATAATATTAAAGTGATTGGTTACATTTTTGTGGATCAATACACGCCGTTTTCAACGACTATCCCACCTGTGTACTTCTGGTACTCTATTGCTTGTCTGAATTTGAAAAGAGTGTTGTTATAATTTGATAATTTTCACGACCGAACCGAACAAAATTCGTCAGCTCAAATTTAGTAAATTTCACAGACAGGGAAATTATGCTGTTTAATTTTGAACATATTTCAACGCTTTTTGTAACGTAATAAAAATCTATACACACTCTTATTTTCAAAGAACTGTGTCATAAAACCAGAAAAAAACTTTTCTTTGCCCTGTTTGTTTTTAGACAGCGAGAATTTTCGTTGTCGGGTATAAATTTTTCAGGATCACGTTCTGAAAAAATCTAACCACTTTATTTCACAAAGGGTACACTTCTTGCGACGAAAGAAACATGGTATATCTCAGTTTCTTATCTAAGTTTTCATATAAATTTGGAAATTTAACTGTTTTCCATCGCAAAAAAAACTAAAATAAATTTTACCAGATCCTGTCAGTGGGTTTTTGTAAGCCAACGTCCAATAGATGACAAAAAAAATATTTTTTCTAACGGACTCATGATGAATTTTGGGATTCATTGTAAATTTAATCAGAAGTGTGTAAAGTATAGCTTCAAAGGCATTGACGAGGAAAACTGGTAGAAATGTGTTGTGGTCGTGTCCTTGTACTGGAAATAAAGACAATTTAATGTATTTTTTTACGTATTAAAAATCCCATGCACTGTATTCTCAAGAGTTAAGACATTCATCATGGGATGATTTGCAGAACCAGATATGCACTTTTTGGGAATTATTGTATTTTACAATACTGAACATTTAAAATACCTAATTAACATTCCCGATACACTATTAACATTTAAAATTCGTAATTAACATTTATTATAAGGACACATATCTCTGTTACATCATATAAGTATACTTATTACTTAAATTACATTGATTTTATGATATTATTAATTTATTTAAAACAATGTTCCTGTAGTTACATTTAATTTCCATAGATATTTATTTTCGTAGTAAAAAGGTGCATATAATATTATCTATTTTTTAGTACTCAATTTTAAATGCATTTTTTCCTCATTGCACCAACCAGTACCTATCAAACATATACGTAATTTTTATACTTAAATATTATACTTTTTATATTACAATATTATTTAAATACTATGCTTTTTCCCTTCTATTTTTGTATTATGGCGCTTAATATGAACTAAACTGGTCAATTTGAATGGAATTTGTTTCTAGTTGAGTAGTCATAGCGTTCTTAAATGTTGAGGTTAAATAATGTGTTTCTAATAAATTAATATTATTATTATTTCTGCAAGGAGTTAATAATGTTTTTAATTTACATACAGTTTCACACAAAATGTTCGGCGTCCGAACCGCACTTTTGTAAAAACGGTAGGTTGTAATGAGATTAAACGAATAGCTTTACCCTAGAATGGAAGCGAGTAGTAAAAATTATTCTGGCCAACTTTAAACTAATTTTTCGACGATCGCGTTAGCTTTCTTCAAGATATGCTTTCCTCGAGTTCTTTTCTCAGTAATGCGTTTATTTCCATAGCAGCAGGCTGTATCCTTTTCTTTAAGGTAAGTTAAAAAAAAATCACTTAGGAAATTTTACGTCTCATTGTATGGTGGGAACTTACTGATCGCTTCTCAGACACAATAAACGAGTGACTTATGTATATTTTTATCAATTTCAGCAATAAATATGGTTATTATGAGTAATAGCAATATGTATTACTCTAAAAGGAGAAAAACGTCTAATCGAAAATGGGAGTAAAATATACCTCTCGCTCCCATTAATAGGCTAAGGAAGAACGTTCCCAATCTCGGGTTATATGAAAAAACCTTTGTCTTTGTGACGTATTAAAATAAAGAAGCGAAAAAAACACCATTTGCTGTAGAGACCGTTCTTGTTATGACTGACACGTCAAAAATATTTGTCACCACATTCAAAGGCTTATTTTCAAGAATAAACCCAATTTGATCTAAAAAAATCGGTACATCAGCACAATACCACGGAACAGGGGATGACCGAGGCGTGTGGACTCCTAATTCATCAGGATATTTCATTTTTACAAAAAAAGTAATGTGGGACCGACTGTGGCGTTGAAAATTTCTTTCCGTACTCTCTTTTCGTTCAGCACTCCGATCCAAATTATTACAAGTCATCCTTTCCCGAGTGGCTTATAAAATAACCAGATTTTTTTTATCTAATTCTAGCATGAAATATTAACATAATTTTAAGACTTCGAAGGCTGGTGTTTTTTAAATAATGAACTCCAATCTAAATTTTGGCATTTTTTTAAATCAATAATGACGTTCAAATCTAAATACCCGTATTTTTAATACAAGTTAGTTTTTATAGTTAAAATAATTTTCAAAGATTCGATTTTTCAAAGCCCGCCGAAACGCTCCAAATCTATGGCCGGTCGGTTTTGATCAGTTTGGAGGTTAAAATATCAAATGTCGAAACAAGATCCTTGTTTTGATATTTGCTCATTCTTTACCGTATAAAATTTTATATTAAATTCATAGTAAACCATAACTAAACATAAGTAAGAATATTATGCAACTTTAACTAAAAGAACAATAATAGTATTGAGCATTAACATTATCCTAATATCCGTATTGGTTCTTGGTTTGCTCATGAATACTCTAATTTCTTTCATAAATATAGGTTTTTTTATATCGAACAATAATAAAATAATTATTTTTATAAACAATAATTATTAGCACACTCATCTGAAACACTCATCCAAATTGAAAAAAAAAAAACAAAACCTTTCCGAGCAAAGATAAATGTCGCCGACAGGACTCGAACCCGCACCCTTCTGATTGCCGGTCAGATGCTCTACCATTGAGCTACGTCGCAAACCTGCCAAAACTAAAAAAAAACCATTAATTGTTTTTGTGTTCAATTCGTAATTATTATCGTTCATTTTTATTTTTAAAAAAAATTAATGTAAATCGAATGTAATAATGTTGACAGCTGTTTCGGCGTTTAAGACCATTTTCGAACTGCGTTAAAAATAAAAATACTGGCATAATGAAATTATTAAATTTGATTTACATTAAATTTAAAAAAAAAAAAGAAAAAAATATATATATATATTTAAAATAGAAAACAAAATCGAAAACTAAACATTCTATTCTAATCCAAAAACAAAATACGCACTTGACATCAGATGTTTCAAATGCAATGGTACAAACATAACAAGTTGTTTTGATGACATGATTTTTTTAAAACTTTTAAATAACGATTTATAAATTCTACGTATAATATTTTATAGAATAAAAGTTATATAATCAGAATCGGTGTTAGCTGATCTATATGAATACATATTTTATAGCCATTATATTTTTCACTGGAGTTCGTTATTGGTAATTATTTTCGTACAGTATTGTAGTAGGAAATCAGAACATTTTTCTTTACACCATTTTTCCAGAGTTACCTTAGTGATAAAATTAAATGCACAACATATATTTTAACAGCATGAAAGCATTAGAAAATTGCAAAACCTTTTTAGTATATACCTAAATCATTATTAAGACCCATTTTTTTCGTATAGTTCAATTCTTGGCAATCTGCTTTCCTTTTCAAGTACTCTATTTTGAACAATACGAGTATGTATTCCAAATGGATATACTATTTTCCTACCGGAAAAAAATTGTTCACGTGAACATAATTGTCCAATTCTATAAAATGTTGTCCAAATGAGATCTTATTTCCCACACCTAATGTTATATTATATTTTATATTTCTTCCTTTAGTTTTGTTCTCAGGAAGGAAGAGTTCTTTCGAAACTCGTGAACAGCTTCCACAATTTTTGTCAAGAAAGTGTTTAAAAAAAATATAGCCATATAAAGTTTTAAGCAGAATATTGTTTTTATAATTTTTTTTAATATTGTATCGTTAATCTTACCATAGTATTAACAGTGCTTAGAATCGAAGCTAGGTATTATAGTTAAGTGGGTACATTAGCCAAAGATGGCTCTGACGGCCGTTCTTTTCAATCCTTCGAATGATCAATCTGATTCACCGATCAGCCAAGTATTTTGCTGAGCTCGGTTTTGCCTATTTCCAAGAATTGTTTATCCTAAATTGTCTATGGAGGTGCCCTTCCACTTTCGTGGACTATAAAATAGTGCCTAGATTATAATTAAAATAACTTTAGGTTCTCTGCAACTTTATTTAAAACATACAAAAACATGTTTGTCATTCCATATTTGAGTCGTGATAAATAGATCGCGAACAAATAATGACGTTTGACATTTCACTGACATTTGTTCACCTTGTTGATTTTTAAGTAGTTCTCTGTTGAGCGGAACTTAATAAACAAAAATCGATATCCTAAATTGATCGTAAATTCGATCGAGAATTTCGTTAGGAAGAGCGTATTTGGATAGTGTTAAAAATTTCGGCCCATCTTCATATAAGGTCTTTTTTATCAATTATTTTTATAAACAATAATTATTAGCCTGAAACACTCATCCAAATTGAAAAAACCTTCCGAGCAAAGATAAATGTCGCCGGCAGGACTCGAACCCACCTATTTAACCCATACGTATTTCACCTGTAAACAACCAACTTTATTAGTATGAGGAAGGCTTGTAACGGCTAAATCCCCCAATAGGTGGCATCGAGACAAATTATGCCTTCATTTTTATTGGTGAAAAATATTTTGACTTCTCAAATATTTATTAATTTTTATCAGTTTGTTTATAAAATCAATTTACACGTGTGGCCGTACCATATCAAGGTTAAATATTTTCAACGTTCATATGACGTAGGTACCTTAAAAAAAGTCCCTTGTCTCCGTGCATTCCTGTTCAGATTAACTTAATTGGTTCCCATACACGTGTTAACTATTAACAGGATATATGATTTTAATGTTCTTTATGTTATAATGAAATAAATAGTGGAACAATTGCACGAGGGAGTTTGTGCCTTTTTAGAGAGGAACCGAGAAGTATCGGTAGTTAGTAGCGTTTTAGAACAGGTTTATGTCAGTAGTTTTAAAGAGGTTACTCTGTAATTACCACTTTATTAATATATACATATCAACATGTTTCGAATACGATGATTTCCTCATCAGGACATACAGAAAACGAAAAAATACTAATTTCAAGTATAGACAAACGATAAACATAGAACACAATAGTGTTAGAATAGACAAATTATAATCCTAAACAAAAAATATTAAAGTAGTAGTTAATCAAAAATGTTAATAAAAAAAATGAAACATTGAATAACAAATTTATATTAGAAATAAATTATTTTTATTATTAATATTTATAAGAAAATAATTTCATGTTAGAGCTATTTAAAAAAAAAATTATTGATTATATTTAATTGACTATTATCACATTTTCTAATATTTTGCCCCTGAGGTGATTTTTCACAAAAGCGGCGCTATAGAAATGGTCCGATTATTATTATTACCTTATTACAAACCCCACCCGAGGTCCTACACGAGTGTTTTCCTGTTTTCATCGGTTGTCGTCCCAATATGGTAGAAACAGCACTAGTACGAATTTTTCCATGTTTTCTTTTCCAAAAAATTATCACAATTTTTTTCGATTCAAAAAATTCGATCTTCAGTGGAAACTCACCATTAATCGATATATTCTTCCAACAAATTATTACAAAACCTTCGCGAGATAAATAATATCGCCATTATTATTTAATAAACGTATTCTTGTTGGAATATCCATTAATCATTTCACCTGACGTGTGTTATGCGAACAGAGAAACTTCCGCTGATAACGGAAACTATCGACACGTGTTCGCTAATGATGTTGAAGCAGCGGCGAACGAACAAAAGAAACTGTGTTACAGTTTGATGGGAACTTCTTCCCGATGTCAAGTTTTAAAGTAGATACGAGTATTATATCTCCTGATTATTATTTTAGATTTTCCCATTACTTTTTACGGGAAGAGGGCGTGGTGATGCTATCATTAGGTTTATATTACGTCCAACTGTCGTAGTGAAATATAATTTAAATTGGAATTTTTCCGCTAACTGACTTTCTGAGAGTATGTCAAAACTTCCTACATATCATATTACGTTCATGTATTATGACAATGTTTTAATTTGGGTACGTATTCTCTACAGAATTTCTATTTATTCATAAACTTTTTAATTTTTATTTATTTTCAATACATATTTTTTCATTTGGGTAATATTTTTTTACAAAGCTTGAAAGACAATTTATAATGTTTGTCTTAGTCCTCCTCACTGGGGGTTCCTGTACTAAGGCGGACTAGGTTTTATTTAAAAATTGATTGTTTTTAAGCTCCTAGGAAGTGTCTTGAAGATTGTGTATAACTTCTCTTCTTAGGTTTGATTTGCTTTTTGAAAACATTTGCCTTTTCTAAGTTTTTTTTTTATTTTTTATGATCAGTAGTAGTGAATTATATAGCTTAGTGGAGAGATATTTATAATTCCTTTACAGTTTTAAAATTTTAAAAATATTCGTAATGTCATTATTGTTCGCTTTGGGTGGTGAAGTTTCTTCTTTTTTTTTACTTTTGAAATGTTTGATTAAAACATTCTTGGCATAGATATTTTAGATGTTAGTACTGCAAAAGATTAAAAAAAAAAATTGGCGTTCTTATGGGGACTTTTAAAATAGTCTTCATAATACCCTTTTGTGTTTTGGACAATTGATTTATATGGTTAGTAGTTGTCTAGTTAGTTAGTAACTCATTGTTTTAATAAGCTGGCTGATAACGGAATGGAGTTTTGTACTTAGGTAGAAAATTAACATTCTTGTTCTTTTTTTCGTTTTAAGCAAATGATTTTTTTAATGTACTTTATTTTACATAAAACGTTTGACCACCTTACACGGGTAAAGGGTATGTGCCTTGAAAAATTTAGAACATTTTGTAATATAATGCCAACATTTGTTTTGAAGCACTTCAACTTAATATAATAATCGATCCATTTAATATATTCCTGAAAAAGGAAGACTACTTCCGAAACCGGTCGATTATTATATTAAATAAATAACTCCACTGAAAAATATGATGGCTATAAAATTGTATATTCAGCTAACGACGACTCTGAATATATATATGTTATAGTTGAGATTTTCACGGGTGTAAGATGTAGAATAATTATCTCGGTTTACCCGCGTAATGTAGTCCTTAGAAGGATTTTTTAACTCCCGACGTTTCGGACAAATCACATTGTCCATCTTCAGAGGCCTTATGTCTTGAGTTTTGTTTTGAATAGATCGCTTGCACGTGTCCGTTCAATCCAAAAGTCAAAACCTAAGTCAAAACCTAAGTAAAACTCAAGACATAAGGCCTCTGAAGATGGACAATGTGATTTGTCCGAAACGTCGGGAGTTAAAAAGTCCTTCTAAGGACTACATTACGCGGGTAAACCGAGAAAATTATTCTACATATGTATATATATATGTACTTTTATTATATATAATTATATGTAGAAATTTCAAATCGTTATTTAAAAGTAAATAAAAAATCACCTCATCAAAACAGCTTATTATGTTGGAACCATTGCATTTGGAATATTTGTCATCACGTGCGCATTCTGTTTGTAGATTAGTATGGAAATTTTTATTTTTTTATTTTGTTTTGTATTTTAAATACGTATTTTTTTTAGTTTTGGCGAAATTTAGTCATAATTTGGATGACTTAAAGCTTTTTAATTGTTGTTCAATATAAAAAAACTAATATTACTGATATAAATTACAGTATTCATGAGCAAACCGATTATCAAAAGAATATTATGGTGATGTTATTGCTCAATATTATTATGCTATGAGTTAAAGTTTCTAAAAAGTTACATAATGTTATTACTTATGTTTAGTTATGGTTTAATATAAATATTATATAACAGTATGTACGGTAAAGCTCATCCTTGTTTTGAAATTTGACATTCTAACCTCAAAACCGACCGGCCATAGATTTGGAGCGTTTTGGCGGATTTTGAAAAATTGAAACCTTGAAAATTATTTTATGTACGAAAACCAACTTTAGAAAAAAAAACGAAATGTACTGGTATTTAAGTTAGAACATCACTACTGACAAAAAAATGGTCCAGAGTTCCTTTTTGAAGAGGTTCAAAACAAAGTTATGAATTTATATTATAATTATAGCAAGCCACAAAGTAAATGCATTTTACGAATACGTTAAAACGAAGAAAATGAATAGAAATTGATAAGAATATTCTTAAAACGATAAGTTTAGATATTAGTAATGAGATAAAACGTCTTTTTCATTAAATAAATCCATACGGCATGCCGTATAAATAATAATTAGAAAATTAAAATACGTAATATTCATATTCTTAAATTTTTTTCAAAAATTATTTTTTTTTACTTTATTTCACTTAAGTTACATACTCGTATATATATTTTTTAATTATTTTTCTTACCTCGTACCCATATAAAGTCAAATAATTTATTATGCTATTTAAGAACTGCTAACCATCGCGGCATTTCCTCGTTAGTTTTAAAAAAATGCTAAAACTTGCGAAAAAGTCTCACGAATAAAATTAATGGTCTAAATTTAGTTATGAATCGGTAATTAAGCAATTAATTTCTTTTACTTCGACATTTTTTCATAAATTCTAATTATTTTAGTAATTCGATTTCTCATGCATTCAATTTTTCTCTCGTTGGTTCATGCATCGTTTAAAATATATGTTCATATATTTTCCGCATCTCAGAAGCAAGAACCCTCGCAGCACAACCCCCTCCCCCACACCTCCAGCCGATTGAGCTGCAATTTCATAGAAAAACAAATTAGGAGGGGATGTGAATTTTTTCCCAGGAGAAATTTTCAATTTTAATTCAAGACGCGATGTCAATATAATGTTTTACATTTTCAATTTGTTTCCTACCCTTAAAATTACGAAGGCTGTTTCGTTGTTAAATAAACAAGGAGAACATTTTTATTTATTCAAGATAAACAGACATATTTAATCAACGTGTTTTAAATTGGGGAAAATAAAAAAAAAACTTTTCGATATATTTTCCTCACCCTTGTAGTGCGGTAAGCAAATTTACAAAAGTTTAATTAAAATTAATCGTTTTATAATTATCTCCTGTTTTCCACTTGTATTTTATGTTTCATGATATTTTTTCGTTTTGTCCATTTCGTGCCTATGTACTATTATGTAGCAAATCTATTTTTCATTATGGAAAGTATTAAGAGGAACAGGCGGACCCTGTTTGATACAAACTTTATTTTTGGAATTGAGGCCAAAATACTCAACTAAACCAAATGATCTTTTTTTACGCAAAAAGAAAATATCTAGTACAGATTAGAAGTATTTTTAATTAATTTATATTTTAACTTATAAAGTAAAGGCCATTAAAGAAATCAAATTTCGATTTCAGAGGCATCTTTAGCAATTATTTCTGATTTAAAAATAAAGGCATTTACTACCCAGTTTACTATGAAAATATAATGATATACTCGTACATACACACAAAAGTGTAAAAATAAGCATAATTTAAAAACGACCCATTTACGTTGAAAAACAAATTTGCCGTACGTGATTTAGAATATTGACCCAAAAAAACTTATTTTGTTTTTTAATTGTGTTGTTTTTTATATTTTATTTTATTTTACATTGCCAATTCAAAAAAAATACCGTGAACCCCCAAATAATCTTCAAAGTTACCTCTAAAATAATGAGAAACTGATTTCTTTAATGGGTTGTATTTCATAATTTAAAACAAAAATAAATAAAACACTTCTAATCCGTACTAGATACTCCCCATAACTTTAATTTGAAAAAAGATCGTTCAGTGTGGATGGGTAAGAGGACGCGCACCCGTTCCTCTTAAATAAACGGTGAGAAGGTTATCGAAAAAGTTACAATTACATATTAAATCAGAGTAACATGATACGTATTCACTGATTTTTATCTGTAATTCCTATCATGGAAATGGTTGAAGGGTTAAAACATGTGTTGAAAGACATGGATAAGTGATAAGCCGCAGGGGGTAGGGTGACTATAGTTCGACATGGTTAACATTACAGTCAGTTGCATGATAATATCGTATAAATGTCCAAATCTGTCCAGAGCCAGTAGGTACATACCAATTATAAATCAAAATATAATCTTTGTACCAACCTACAACATCGCATTTCACACATACCTATTATAAAGCAAAATATAATCTAGGTACCTACCTAAAACATCGCATTTCACACATACCTATTATAAAGCAAAATATAATCTAGGTACACCTACCTAAAACGTCGCATTTCACACATACATATTATAAAGCAAAATACAATCTAGGTACCTACCTAAAACATCGCATTTCACACATACATATTATAAAGCAAAATCTAATCTAGGTACCTACCTAAAACATCGCATTTCACACATACCTATTATAAAGCAAAATATAATCTAGGTACACCTACCTAAAACGTCGCATTTCACACATACATATTATAAAGCAAAATACAATCTAGGTACCTACCTAAAACATCGCATTTCACACATACATATTATAAAGCAAAATCTAATCTAGGTACCTACCTAAAACATCGCATTTCACACATACCTATTATAAAGCAAAATATAATCTAGGTACACCTACCTAAAACGTCGCATTTCACACATACATATTATAAAGCAAAATACAATCTAGGTACCTACCTAAAACATCGCATTTCACACATACATATTATAAAGCAAAATCTAATCTAGGTACCTACCTAAAACATCGCATTTCACACATACCTATTATAAAGCAAAAAAATATAATTCAGGTACACCTACCTAAAAACGTCGCATTTCACACATACATACATTATAAAGTTAAAAATACACAATCTAGGCAATTTACCTAAACATCGTATTTCACACATACATATTATAAAGCAAAAATTCAATCTAGGTCTCCACCAAAATATCGCATTTCAATAATATTACCTATTATAAAAGCAAAATATAATCTAGGCACCTACCTAAAACGTCGCATTTCACACATACATATTATAAAACAAAATACTAATCTAGGTACCTACCTAAAACATCGCATTTCACACATACCTATTATAAAGCAAAATATAATCTAGGTACACCTACCTAAAACGTCGCATTTCACACATACATATTATAAAGCAAAATACAATCTAGGTACCTACCTAAAACATCGCATTTCACACATACATATTATAAAGCAAAATCTAATCTAGGTACCTACCTAAAACATCGCATTTCACACATACCTATTATAAAGCAAAATATAATCTAGGTACACCTACCTAAAACGTCGCATTTCACACATACATATTATAAAGCAAAATACAATCTAGGTACCTACCTAAAACATCGCATTTCACACATACATATTATAAAGCAAAATCTAATCTAGGTACCTACCTAAAACATCGCATTTCACACATACCTATTATAAAGCAAAATATAATTAAGGTGCCTACCCAAACCATCGCATTTCATAATCACTTAATCTTATTAATCTTCGAATGCCATATAAACTGAATAAAAAATATATAATTAAATATGGTAAACGATGTGATAAAGTTTGAAAACCCAACCTTGGTGTTTTACCACCATTAAATCATTCAATAGAATAATATATAATTAAATGAAACAATTAAATTTTATTTTAACCATTTTTATTTTTTTATTTTTAACGCCGACCGGTTAATCAGGTCTAAAATATATACGAAACAATATAACAAAATAATGGCAGAATATATATATATATATATAAGGTGTCACAGTGGGGGTGGGGGCATGACTAGTGATCAGTAGGGAGTAGGGGAAGAGATAGAGATTGGGGGAAAGATGAAAGGAAATATATTTAAAATAGGGCTGTAAAATAGGTTTTTTTTATTGTTAATAATGGACTCATTATTATTAACGAATTTCTTAATTTCCAAAGCTTCTCAATTATCTTATAATATCCAGTATATTTATTGCCAAACCTATGATTGTTTGAAATAATATGATTAGCGAATTTGGAAAAACGATTATTTTTAAGACATCTAACATGTTTTTTGACTCTAATGGCGAAATTACGGCTTATTTTTCCACAAAAAATATAATTTATAATTAGGGGCTTCAGGTTGGTCGTGTAACCTTTTTATAATTTGTAAAACTGTTACAAATTAATGAAACATAGATCGTGGAAAAAAGCGCCGAAGGTGAATTTTTTCTATTTATAACGTAAATACAATAAATTCTGTCGATTTTCATAAATGTGTAACATGCAAAAAGTTTTAATTTCTTGCGGCTAGTTCAAAATATTGAAACATTCGTATCTGTTAAGAAATTTGGTCGTACCACCCGCGAATTCGAACGATTGATGTTAAATAAAAAAAAATATCATAACTCAGTTCCGTTCTATGTTTTCAAGAACAACGTCATGTGCCGGTATGAAATGAACTTATTCATAATACCAATTACAGCACGCGTAAAGAAAGCACCGCTGGTGAAAAATTTTTCAGGCCTAAGGTCAAACCAATAAATTAACGCTATTTATTTTTATTTAGCCAAGTGGGCCGTAATAACTACTTCAGATGAAATATTAAAAAAAAAATCATGTTTTCAAAAACATAATACAAATAATGTTTTATTTACATGTAAAATAATATAAATACTTGAATATACTGGTTATTCTCAAATAAAAAAAATAAATTGGACAGAGAAATATTAAATTTCATGCTGCGAAACCATATAATCTCCTTCACAAACAGTAAAAACTAAACAGAAATTAATATATTTAAAACTAAAGTAAAAAACATGGTCTAGAAAACTGAATGAAAATAAACTTGCAAACATTTTGAAGAGAATGTAAAGACAATTAGATTCTTGTACAAAAAAAACTACAAGCCGCCTCAGAACAGTCCTCCCTAGTGAGGACTGTGAACACTGTGTCATTATTATTATATTATATGCATTATACTCACATTCCTTATAATATGCTTTATACGAGTACTTATAATTTACTGTAATTATTACCTAAGTCATAATCATATACACACTTTGCATAGAAACTAATATCTCTATACTATGTAAAAATGAATGTTTGTCTATCTGTCCTTGATTTTCTTATACATTACTGAACCGTTTTCGCTGAAAATAGCAGTTTGTTTTAATTAGTGCCAGGACAGGTTAGAGAGTACTTTGAATGAAATCCAATATGTAAAACTATTGCTATAACGTTTTAAAAATAGTATGAAAAACATTGAACCCGCCATGTTGTATTGAGGTATCCACTCTGGTTAGCCACAGATTACTTATTCAAAAGAACAAGGTTTGTTTTAGTAGAATATTTTAAAAATGGAAAACAAAAGTTGGAACCTAGAGCTTTATTATTTAGATATATTTTGTAAAAATAAATGTTTCGAATGAAATAAAGTAAAATTTTCAAATGAATGTTTTATTGTTTCTTTGTTTAGAGATAGCAATAGCCATCACAAGGCACTACTTTCACTGTCAAATCAATTATGGCACTAAAACGACAACCAAAAATTAACAAGTTTATAACTTTATTCCAAAAAGTATATAAATAATTCCGAGGAGAGCCGAGTACCTATCAGCTAGTATATATATTTTAGTCTTAAAAAAAATTGCTTGAAATCCTTTATTTTCTTGTTCACAAATTTATAACTCGTTTCGCCTTAATCGCTTCTAAATAATACCGCTGCTATAATGTCGTTATTGTGGAAAACAAGGAAAATCGTACAACTCTCAATGACTGGCGGATTTGCAGGTAATAGTTGATCTCTCCTATAGTTGAACCAAAGAAACCAGGCCATGACACTAAATCACGTCGGCTTCACATTTATGTATAAAATGTTTTTTTTCTTCTTTTAATTAATAACCGATATACTCGCTCAACGAATAACGAATTTTAAAACTACTACTACCATCAAGATAAGCGATTTTTTTTTAAATTTTGCAGTGATAGAACAGCCAGTAGGTTTAATAGTTCGTGACATCCGGTACTTGATGGCTACACAAAAAATGAATGCAATAAAATCATCAGAATTATGATTTTATTTACTTAACTGGATTTTTATTACAATTAATTAATTTTTAGGAAAAAGATCTTTAAAAAAACTTTATAAAAACCCTAAACAAGTGTATGCATTGTGGTGTAGTGTGAATTTACAGATATAAAAGTGATACAGTGTTGCGCGTGTTAACCCTCTTAATACAAAACTAATAGTTTACGGATTCTTTTATAATGCTTTATCTTTACAGGGCTTATAATAATATCCTAGGAATTATGATGATAGTAATAAGGCCAAAGAGCCGCAGTACTAGTTAGATAGAAAAAAATGAGGGATTTTGCTTTAAACCCCAGATAGTTAGAGGATTAATAAAGAATCTATAGAAAGCAAAAAAAAAAACATTCTACACATCTGCCCTGATGATGGACACTATAAAGCTGTCCGAAATGTTGGTTACATGAGGAGGAAGCGCAACACGGCATAATATTACAAAAACTATTCAAGATAAAACTTTTGGCCGTGAAAACCTCAAAACATATCTCATATACTTACCGGATATTACCAACTTAACTACTGGTAGACATAGGTATACAAATATTTATATAAGGTAGAATGACTCATAACATATTTATGTAGGTGGATCTTAATTATTGTAATTTACCTAAATTTTCTGGCATATGTAAATGATTTAATTTATTTTATTTATTGCATAAATATAAACATTTGTTATGGTCTGACGTATTGCCACTCCCTAGCATCTGCACCTCCATATGTGTGAAACGCTTGTGTTGAAATGGCAATTTACAGTAGTGGTCATTTAGCTAGGGTATTGTATTAATTAGATGACAAATAGATTAACATAATATAATTTAGCATTTAAAAAAAAAAAATAGACCTATCACTAAAATGTCTGGTAAATATATTTAATATATCTGTACTATTTTTCACATCTCTTTATACTTAATTACTACACTAGGTTTTTTCCCCTTATTTTTTTTTATCACACCTATGTCAATAGTATCTTTTTTCTTCTTTATTTTTATAATAGCACTTATGATATATGAAAGTTTTCTTAAATTTTTTGGTAAATATTTTGTGTTTCAAATAAATAAATACTATTATTTTATAGAAATAAGAAGCCGATTTAATTCAGTGTCCCCGGCCTGGGTTCAGGTGGGGTTGGTTGAACCCCCTGAACTCTGGGCTACAGTATAAATGTAATAGCGTTGTTTGGAACAGGAATTTCTAGCGATTACCAACACTTTATTATCGAATTCATATAAAGTTTTTCAGCAAAGTCACCCCGGTAATGGCGGGAATAATCAAATGTTTCAATACTCTTTCGATTATTATTACTTGTTCTGTTTTGAACGCTTAAATTGTAGTTGTAACAGAAAGTAATTGATGGATACAATTCAGACTACTAGGAGCCATTGGAACTATGGCGTTACCAGCAACTAAGGAAAAGAGGTAGGATTGAGAACGGCTTCCAGAGCAAAGTTGTTTAGGTGTTGGTGACGATGAGTCAGGAAATTGTGGGTTTGGTTCATCGAACCGAATCAGCTACTATTTGATTTAATTAATATAGTATATTTGATCCAAGAAAGGCACGATTAAGCCCAAACCAGTTAGTATATTAAAACAAAATTGTGATTGGTATTCATTACATAAAAAAAAAACTTAACAGCTTTCGGAGATTAGTTTTATTTTATTTACTGAAATGTTACAGAAAAAAAACTGGAAATCGCCGGTTGTAGCTAAGGTAATTAATTAGGTAAATGCTTGCAGTTTCAGACTCTACCCATTCGGTCGTGTACTTCTCTCCACTTTGCCATCTAACCATTTAGGGTAGGGACAAAGAGGAATGAATTCAAACGCGTAAAGAGGTGCCTATACTTAAGTTTAATTCAGTCCTACTTAAATCATCAAACAGAAATATGGGGAAACACACACATTACATAGTCGAACGATTTAATAATTATACAGAATAAAGTTTTAAAAATAATTTTTAATTATAACCCAGACACCTCCACAAAAAAAAAAACTACACAAAAAAACGTTGCTAAAAAATCAGACTGTACGAATATAATATATGAATATTAATCTAAAAATATAAAATGGACCTATACACACGAACACAGCATTCATAAAAAACATCACAAGTACACGAACACCACACAAGACAACATAATAAATTGTACACTAATACAGTTAATACTGAAAGAGGTAAAAGAAGCATAGGCCTTGAGGGTGTATGTATATATACAATCTCCTTTTTGAAAACAGAGAATCGAGTAAAAAGATTTTTTTTAAACTGTTCAATCTCAAAATAAGTGAGCAAAATAATAATGTATAATATAAAGAATAATAAATAGGATAGGAATAATATGTAAAGGTTGGAATAATATGTAAGGTATATAAATAATGTAATGTAATATTAAGTAATATGATATATAATATAAGTATTAAAATAGGTTATGTATAATATGTAAAAATGTGAAATAATTATATATTTATAAATTAATTAAAAAAATAAAATTAGTATTCACTACTTTATAAATATATACATTGATTTCTGCATGTTTAAAAAGCGATGCTTTTATCGTCAGGAATTTTTGAAATATGATTTGAATTTAAAAAAAAAAAAAAAAAATACAAAATCGTTTGAAGAAATTATAATTATAAATTTGTTTTATAAGTAAATAAAAAAAAAATAATTACCCCCAAATACTCATTTTAATGCCGAGTTAAATAAGATTCTCACTTGTACTTAAATCTACTTCACGGCTGCGCTTCCTGTTTCATAGATAACTTAATTTTGAATTTGAGGCCAAAATACCCATTCAAACTGAATGATAATTTTTTTTAAAATTAAAGGTTTAGTAAGTATCTATTACGGATGAGAAGAATTTTATTTATTTTTGTTGTAAATTATTCCTTTGAATTGACCTTTTTTCCGAAAATGATAAGGTAAGTGAGCCTTTAGGAAGGCTGAAGTCCACAGTAGTAGCTTCTGCAGCTGTGCAGATTAGGCCCTCCTAACCTCCTTTATCTTCGCATTTTTGCCGCGTCTGACAACCGCATTTCCTTGGTCTCACGCCCAGCTTTACGTAGCTTTACGGAGGAACGCATATCTGACGAAACACACTGCATTGAACTTGAATCTAACGTCATCATCCACCGCCCAGCATCACGCCGCTGGGCGGGGAGTAGCTACTCGGTCAACTCCTCGGTCTACTCCTACTCGAACATCACTCTCTCTTGTCTCGGTTTTGACCGCATGTGTCCCGTGAACTCATTGGACCCGCGGTCCTACCCCTTGCTTCATTCATCACTTCTTGTCATGCCTGACAATGCTCTCTTTGTGAAAATATAATTGCGACAATATTTGATTCTTCACAATACAATAAACTAAAATAATCTTTCATCCCTGATTGGTGAGATCAACTAGGGCAATACTAACTGTTCAATTTATTCAATGAAAATGTTGGCATCCCCAAATGGTGTATGTTGTGTGGATGAAGGGAGTGAGAAGATGATACAGATGAAGGTTTAGAAGTAACTGGCTAATATAGTCCCTAAGCAGGGCTAACATTATTTCAAGTAACGTTTTGTTGATTGTCTTCGAACAGGGTGACACATTTAGAAATTTTTTAAAATTAACAAAAAAATGTTTTATTTAATTAAAAATGCAATAATCCATTCACAGATCAGTAAATCTTGCTTGCACAAAGCAGAGATTTGAAAAAGCTCTTTAAATCGTGCAAGTTTTCCAGCGGATTGGCGTCGCAATTAAGTAGTCCTGCCTCATCGCGCTGATTAGTCAGAGAAGTAATGAAGGAAAATGCAAATGAAAACAAACAAAGCCTTTGCACATCGTTGAAAAATATACAAGAATGGTCCTCGTCAAGCCAAAAAAATAGATTAATTTTTTTAACATTTTTTTTCGCTCGTTGTTCAGTACGACTTTATATTCATAAATACAAAAACTAAGAAATAATGATAAACACACGTATTAGAAACAATAGACGTCAGAATCAAAAATACGTCAACAAGGTACCACAAACACAACACTTGGAAAAAAAATTCTTAGACTATGGTAATAAACTTTACAACAAAATCCCACTCTACTTTAAAAATCACAACAACAATAATAAATTTATAAATCGAATAGGAGATCCGAAATAGAAAATATATTAACACCAAATACAGACTAACACCGAAACCACTCAACTGAACTTAAAACTCCTCACCTTTCAATTATTTAAGTTTGTTCAGACACTAATATAATGTAATTTCATATTTTGTTAATGAAATTCTCAGCACGGAAAATCTCAATGGCGAAATCATTATTTGTTATAAAAAAAGATAATAAAATGTTATCATTATTATTATTTTTCGCATGTCCTTCTATTTTCTTTATAATAATTCATATCCATTGAATTAATTAAAAGTAGTGCAGTTCCTTCTTATTCGGTAATTTACACATACATATTTTTTTAGTATCGCCCTGGAGATTGGCCATCATTTAAAAGCGAATCGTTGCTTGAAACTAAGGTTATTTGTTTTTATAAAAAGTCTGCAATATATCATTTGGAATATGTTTTTCAAAATAATTCATAACCAAAACATTGCAAAATCGATAAAAAAAATCACAAAAACAAGGTTACTAAAACGTAAGACATTGTGTAATTAGTGTAATTTTCGAAGGACCGTTGTATGATATGTGAGTTACCACTGCACCGAGGAGAGAATATGTTTCACGGTAAAGGGAAAGACTCATCAAAGATATTTGAAGCCCGGTTATCTTCTCAATTCAGTCAATTTTCATGTCACTTACAAGCGGGCGTTTTTTGTAGCGAGTTGCGACGGCAAATTCGTACAATTTTGCGGTCGAAGATCGGGGAATTTGTATAGCGTTGGTAATCAGGCGGGCGTCAATTTATTGGTTTATTATTAATTGGCAACGGCGTATTGTGAAAGGTTGTGAACACACGGGACAAGGTAGGAATGGTTAGTGATATGCAACAATATTATCTTCCAAGTACAGCGGTTCATGAAGTGATGTCTTAATAATAGGTGTGTGTAAATTAGAGGGGTTTTATGTAAAATGGTCCAACCATGAGATATAGGCAACAGGAGTGATAAATTAAGAAAAAAACGCTAACATGTCGGTAAATAATAGAGTTAAAACATAATTTATTTTTTTAATTCGCATTTAGGAAACGAAGAGTAAACATGATAATTATATCGATAAGAAAAACCAATTAAGTTCATCCTACACAATAAATAAAAACAAAAGAAAAAAAAATGTACAATACATATTAAAAGGACAATGGGTAATTAAAATTGTTGTATTGTTTCGGTCTTTAAAAACATGTATTGTACTGCACAATGTTCATACATTATGGTAATAAATGTTTAAAGTAACCATTTTGCATGTGATAAAACAATCACTTAGTACAGGCAACTTTTACAATGGTGGAAAAATGTATTTTTATTTTTATAAACAATAATTATCAGCCTGAAACACTCATCCAAATTGAAAAAAACCTTTCCGAGCAAAGATAAATATCGCCGACAGGACTCGAACCTGCACCCTTCTGATGTCCGGTCAGATGCTCTACCCTTTGCGCTATGCACAAAAATCTTGTCTTAAGTTTTTAAGAACTTTAGTTTATCAATTAATAAATGTATTTTTGTTTATAATTTATTCAAACGATTGTTATTCACTTTGTGACGTCGTTATTAATAAATGAATTTAAAAACGTACTTAATATTCACCACATTATAAATATACATTGATATCTACATGTTTCGAAAGCGATGCTTTCATCATCAGGAATATATGAATACTAAAAAATAATTTCAAGTATAGACAAATGATAAAAATATTTCTATTTTTAAATTATTGTGTTATAATTTTTTCTTTAAAAATGTATAATTTTTTTGTGGAATAATTATTATAGATATATTGTCGGTTCAAAATTGATAAACGATTAATGTAGGATGAAAATTCAACCCCTTCGGGACGTAAGGCTTACTATCACTTGACTTAAAATACTTTGTTCGATGAATGCTATACAACAAAGCAAATTTTTATGTAAAGAATACTTCGGAAAGGCATTATTTGCGATAAGAAATGAAAAAAAAAAACAGTTAGGTAGTATAAAACATTCCACAACTTGAGTTAAGATACCTTGTTTGATGAATGTCATAAAACAAGTAATATAGCACAGTACTATACCCAGAAGTATTCAGAGAAACATTATCTGCCATAAGAGAAGCAAAATAAAAAAACATGTAATTAAATAGTATAAGGAATTTTATATTTTTGCTTAAAATACTTTGTTCTACGAGTTAAATATAATAGTTAATATCCAGTTCATGCCGAAAGTTTGGTCTAGATCATGTGAAAAATATAGAAGTTATTTGCCGAATGGTCCAATTCATAGGATGGGATTCAATATTTTATGAGCTAAATCCTTCAACATTACAAAATGTTCCGCATATAGTGATGGTTGTGGGAGAAATTCATTTTATATTCTCAGGTAATTTATAACCTGAGAATATAAAATGATTGTCTGCTAAAAAAATTAATGGTTTAATTTTGTGATCGCATCTGAAAAACCACCCATTTCCCAACCATCGCATTCCCTTTCTCCTTCAGTTCAACCACATATTTAAAAAGCTTTTCTCAAATCAACTGTCCGTAAATTGGTTGTCCTAAAATTTAAAAAAAAAGTTCTGGTTCAACGGGCAAAAAATATTTAAAAAAATGCTAAGTATGTTTTTTAGGGAATCGGACATTTCGGCACGGCGAT
>JAHDVE020003959.1:0-17644 GCA_022606495.2 Halesus radiatus
AAATCTAAACTATAGTAGCTGATTTAGGAAATGACATAACGAGTTGTAAATAGTTACGATAATATTGAAATATGATACTAAAGAGAGTGCAAATTTCATGACGCCAGGGCTCACCGTTAGACAGATTTAATTTCTTCAGAAATATAGACTCTTAACTATGGCAACTGACTTTTGGAAATGACATAACGAGTTGTAAATAGTTACGTCAATATGGAAATCTAAACTATAGTAGCTGATTTAGGAAATGACATAACGAGTTGTAAATAGTTACGATAATATTGAAATATGATACTAAAGAGAGTGCAAATTTCATGACGCCAGAGCTCACCGTTAGACAGATTTATTTTCTTCAGAAATATAGACTCTTAACTATGGCAGCTGACTTTGGAAATGACATAACGAGTTGTAAATAGTTACGTCAATATGGAAATCTAAACTATAGTAGCTGATTTAGGAAATGACATAACGAGTTGTAAATAGTTCCGATAATATTGAAATATGATACTAAAGAGAGTGCAAATTTCATGACGCCAGAGCTCACCGTTAGACAGATTTAATTTTTCAGAATTATAGACTCTTAACAATGGCAGCTGACTTTTGGAAATGACATAACGAGTTGTAAATAGTTACGTCAATATGGAAATCTAAACTATAGTAGCTGATTTAGAAAATGACATAACGAGTTGTAAATAGTTACGGTAATATTGAAATATGATACTAAAGAGAGTGCAAATTTCATGACGCCAGAGCTCACTGTTAGACAGATTTAATTTTTTCAGAAATATAGACTCTTAACTATGGCAGCTGACTTTTGGAAATGACATAACGAGTTGTAAATAGTTACGTCAATATGGAAATCTAAACTATAGTAGCTGATTTAGGAAATGACATAACGAGTTGTAAATAGTTAGGATAATATTGAAATATGATACTTAAGAGAGTGCAAATTTCATGACGCCAGAGCCCACCGTTTGACAGATTTAATTTTTTCAGAAATATAGACTCTTAACTATGGCAGCTGACTTTTGGAAATGACATAACGAGTTGTAAATAGTTACGTCAATATGGAAATCTAAACTATAGTAGCTGATTTAGGAAATGATATAACGAGTTGTAAATAGTTACGATAATATTGAAATATGATACTAAAGAGAGTGCAAATTTCATGACGCCAGAGCTCACCGTTAGACAGATTTAATTTTTTCAGAATTATAAACTCTTAACTATGGCAGCTGACTTTTGGAAATGACATAACGAGTTGTAAATAGTTACGTCAATATGGAAATCTAAACTATAGTAGCTGATTTAGGAAATGACATAACGAATTGTAAATAGTTACGATAATATTGAAATATGATACTAAAAAGAGTGCAAATTTCATGACGACAGAGCTCACCGTTAGACAGATTTAATTTTTTCAGAATTATAGACTCTTAACTATGGCAGCTGACTTTTGGAAATGACATAACGAGTTGTAAATAATTCAAATCAATATGAAATCTAAACTATAGTAGCTGATTTAGGAAATGACATAACGAGTTGTAAATAGTTACGATAATATTGAAATATGATAATAAAGAGAGTGCAAATTTCATGACGCCAGAGCTCACCGTTAGACAGACTTAATTTTTTCAGAATTATAGACTCTTAACTATGGCAGCTGACTTTTGGAAATGACATAACGAGTTGTAAATAGTTACGTCAATATGAAAATCTAAACTATAGTAGCTGATTTAGGAAATGACATAACGAGTTGTAAATAGTTACGATAATATTGAAATATGATACTAAAGAGAGTGCAAATTTCATGACGCCAGAGCTCACTGTTAGACAGATTTAATTTTTTCAGAAATATGAACTCTTAACTATGGCAGCTGACTTTTGGAAATGACATAACGAGTTGTAAATAGTTACGTCAATATGGAAATCTAAACTATGGTAGCTGATTTAGGAAATGACATAACGAGTTGTAAATAGTTACGATAATATTGAAATATGATACTAAAGAGAGTGCAAATTTCATGACGCCAGAGCTCACCGTTAGACAGATTAAATTTTTTCAGAAATATAGACTCTTAACTATGGCAGCTGACTTTTTGGAAATGACATAACGAGTTGTAAATAGTTACGTCAATATGGAAATCAAACTATAGTATTTGATTTGGGAAAAGACATAACGAGTTGTAAATAGTTACGATAATATTGAAATATGATACTAAAGAGAGTGCAAATTTCATGACGCCAGAGCTCACTGTTAGACAGATTTAATTTTTTCAGAAATATAGACTCTTAACTATGGCGGCTGACTTTTGGAAATGACATAACGAGTTGTAAATAGTTACGTCAATATGGAAATCTAAACTATAGTAACTGATTTAGGAAATGACATAACGAGTTGTAAATAGTTACGATAATATTGAAATATGATACTAAAAAGAGTGCGAATTTCATGACGCCAGAGCTCACCGTTAGACAGATTTAATTTCTTCAGAAATATAGACTCTTAACTATGGCAGCTGACTTTTCGATATTATAACGAGTTGTAAATAGTTGCATCAATAGCAAATCTAAACTATAGTAGCTGGTTAGGAAATGACATAACAAAGGATTGTAAATAGTTAAGGATAATATTGGAAAATATGATGCTGAAGAAAGTGCAAATTTCATGACGCCAGAGGCACCGTTTGAACAGATTTAATTTTTCAGAAATATAGACTCTTAACTATGGCAGCTGACTTTTTAGGAATGACATAACGAGTTGTAAATAGTTACGTCAATATGGAAATCTAAACTATAGTAGCTGATGTAGGAAATGACATAACGAGTTGTAAATAGTTACGATAATATTGAAATATGATACTAAAGAGAGTGCAAATTTCATGACGCCAGAGCTCACCGTTAGACAGATTAAATTTTTCAGAAATATAGACTCTTAACTATGGCAGCTGACTTTTGGAAATGACATAACGAGTTGTAAATAGTTACGTCAATATGGAAATCTAAACTATAGTAGCTGATTTAGGAAATGACATAACGAGTTGTAAATAGTTCCGATAATATTGAAATATGATACTAAAGAGAGTGCAAATTTCATGACGCCAGAACTCACCGTTAGACAGATTTAATTTTTTCAGAATTATAGACTCTTATCTATGGCAGCTGACTTTTGGAAATGACATAACGAGTTGTAAATAGTTACGTCAATATGGAAATCTAAACTATAGTAGCTGATTTAGGAAATGACATAACGAGTTGTAAATAGTTACGATAATATTGAAATATGATACTAAAGAGAGTGCAAATTTCATGACGCCAGAGCTCACTGTTAAACAGATTTAATTTTTTCAGAAATATAAACTCTTAACTATGGCAGCTGACTTTCGGAAATGACATAACGAGTTGTAAATAGTTACGTCAATATGGAAATCTAAACTATAGTAGCTGATTTAGGAAATGACATAACGAGTTGTAAATAGTTACGATAATATTGAAATATGATACTAAAGAGAGTGCAAATTTCATGACGCCAGAGCTCACCGTTAGACAGATTTAAATTTTTCAGAAATATAGACTCTTAACTATGGCAGCTGACTTTTGGAAATGACATAACGAGTTGTAAATAGTTACGTCAATATGTAAATCTAAACTATAGTAGCTGATTTAGGAAATGACATAACGAGTTGTAAATAGTTACGATAATATTGAAATATGATACTAAAGAGAGTGCAAATTTCATGACGCCAGAGCTCACCGTTAGACAGATTTAATTTTTTCAGAAATATAGACTCTTAACTATGGCAGCTGACTTTTGGAAATGACATAACGAGTTGTAAATCGTTACGTCAATATGGAAATCTAAACTATAGTAGCTGATTTAGGAAATGACATAACGAGTTGTAAATAGTTAGGATAATATTGAAATATGATACTGAAGAGAGTGCAAATTTCATGACGCCAGAGCTCACCGTTTGACAGATTTAATTTTTTGAAATATAGACTCTTAACTATGGCAGCTGACTTTTGGAAATGACATAACGAGTTGTAAATAGTTACGTCAATATGGAAATCTAAACTATGGTAGCTGATTTAGGAAATGACATAACGAGTTGTAAATAGTTACGATAATATTGAAATATGATACTAAAGAGAGTGCAAATTTCATGGCGCCAGAGCTCACCGTTAGACAGATTAATTTTTTTCAGAATTATAGACTCTTAACTATGGCAGCTGACTTTTGGAAATGACATAACGAGTTGTAAATAGTTACGTCAATATGGAAATCCTAACTATAGTAGCTGATTTAGGAAATGACATAACGAGTTGTAAATAGTTACGATAATATTGAAATATGATACTAAAGAGAGTGCAAATTTCATGACATAGAGGCTCACCAAGTGAATGATTTAATTTTTCAAGTGCAGACCTCTTATAGCTGACTTTTGGAAATGACATAACGAGTTGTAAATAGTTACGTCAATATGGAAATCTAAACTATATTAGCTGATTTGGAAATGACACTTAACGAGTTGTAGCCATTCACGATAATATTGAAATATGATACTAAAGAATTTCAAAATTTCATGACACTGCGACTCACCGTTTGACGGATTTAATTTTTCAGAAATACTAAACTCTTAACTATGGCAGCTGACTTTTGGAAATGACATGAGTTGTAAATAGTTACGTCAATATGGAAATCTAAACTATAGTAGCTGATTTAGAAAATGACATAACGAGTTGTAAATAGTTACGATAATATTGAAATATGATACTAAAGAGAGTGCAAATTTCATGACGCCAGAGCTCACCGTTAGACAGATTTAATTTTTTCAGAATTATAGACTCTTAACTATGGCAGCTGACTTTGGAAATGACATAACGAGTTGTAAATAGTTACGTCAATATGGAAATCTAAACTATAGTAACTGATTTAGGAAATGACATAACGAGTTGTAAATAGTTACGATAATATTGAAATATGATACTAAAAAGAGTGCGAATTTCATGACGCCAGAGCTCACCGTTAGACAGATTTAATTTCTTCAGAAATATAGACTCTTAACTATGGCAGCTGACTTTTGGAAATGACATAACGAGTTGTAAATAGTTACGTAAATATGGAAATCTAAACTATAGTAGCTGATTTAGGAAATGACATAACGAGTTGTAAATAGTAAGGATAATATTGAAATATGATACTGAAGAGAGTGCAAATTTCATGACGCCAGAGCTCACCGTTTGACAGATTTAATTTTTTCAGAAATATAGACTCTTAACTATGGCAGCTGACTTTTCGAAATGACATAACGAGTTGTAAATAGTTACGTCAATATTGAAATCTAAACTATAGTAGCTGATTTAGGAAATGACATAACGAGTTGTAAATAGTTACGATAATATTGAAATATGATACTAAAGAGTGTGCAAATTTCATGACGCCAGAGCTCACCGTTAGACAGATTAAATTTTTTCAGAAATATAGACTCTTAACTCTGGCAGCTGACTTTTGGAAATGACATAACGAGTTGTAAATAGTTACGTCAATATGGAAATCTAAACTATAGTAGCTGATTTAGGAAATGACATAACGAGTTGTAAATAGTTACGATAATATTGAAATATGATACTAAAGAGAGTGCAAATTTCATGACACCAGAGCTCACCGTTAGACAGATTAATTTTTTTCAGAAATATAGACTCTTAACTATGGCAGCTGACTTTTGGAAATGACATAACGAGTTGTAAATAGTTACGTTAATATGGAAATCTAAAATATAGTAGCTGATTTAGGAAATGACATAACGAGTTGTAAATAGTTAAGGATAATATTGAAATATGATACTGAAAGTGCAAATTTCATGACGCCAGAAAGCTCACCGTTTGACAGATTTAATTTTTTCAGAAATATAGACTCTTAACTATGGCAGCTGACTTTTCGAAATGACATAACGAGTTGTAAATAGTTACGTCAATATTGAAATCTAAACTATAGTAGCTGATTTAGGAAATGACATAACGAGTTGTAAATAGTTACGATAATATTGAAATATGATACTAAAGAGAGTGCAAATTTCATGACGCCAGAGCTCACCGTTAGACAGATTAAATTTTTTCAAAAATATAGACTCTTAACTATGGCAGCTGACTTTTGGAAATGACATAACGAGTTGTAAATAGTTACGTCAATATGGAAATCTAAACTATAGTAGCTGATTTAGGAAATGACATAACGAGTTGTAAATAGTTACGATAATATTGAAATATGATACAAAAGAGAGTGCAAATTTCATGACGCCAGAGCTCACCGTTAGACAGATTTAATTTTTTCAGAATTATAGACTCTTAACTATGGCAGCTGACTTTTGGAAATGACATAACGAGTTGTAAATAGTTACGTCAATATGGAAATCTAAACTATAGTAGCTGATTTAGGAAATGACATAACGAGTTGTAAATAGTTACGATAATATTGAAATATGATACTAAGGAGAGTGCAAATTTCATGACGCCAGAGCTCACTGTTAGACAGATTTAATTTTTTCAGAAATATAAACTCTTAACTATGGCAGCTGACTTTTGGAAATGACATAACGAGTTGTAAATAGTTACGTCAATATGGAAATCTAAACAATAGTAGCTGATTTAGGAAATGACATAACGAGTTGTAAATAGTTACGATAATATTGAAATATGATAATAAAGAGAGTGCAAATTTCATGACGCCAGAGCTCACCGTTAGATAGATTTAATTTTTTCAGAATTATAGACTCTTAACTATGGCAGCTGACTTTTGGAAATGACATAACGAGTTGTAAATAGTTACGTCAATATGGAAATCTAAACTATAGTAGCTGATTTAGGAAATGACATAACGAGTTGTAAATAGTTACGATAATATTGAAATATGATACTAAAGAGAGTGCAAATTTCATGACGCCAGAACTCACCGTTAGACAGATTAAATTTTTTCAGAATTATAGACTCTTATCTATGGCAGCTGACTTTTGGAAATGACATAACGAGTTGTAAATAGTTACGTCAATATGGAAATCTAAACTATAGTAGCTGATTTAGGAAATGACATAACGAGTTGTAAATAGTTACGATAATATTGAAATATGATACTAAAGGGAGTGCAAATTTCATGACGCCAGAGCTCACCGTTAGACAGATTTAATTTTTTCAGAATTATAGACTCTTAACTATGACAGCTGACTTTTGGAAATGACATAACGAGTTGTAAATAGTTACGTCAATATGGAAATCTAAACTATAGTAGCTGATTTAGAAAATGACATAACGAGTTGTAAATAGTTACGATAATATTGAAATATGATACTAAAGAGAGTGCAAATTTCATGACGCCAGAGCTCACCGTTAGACAGATTAATTTCTTCAGAAATATAGACTCTTAACTATGGCAGATGACTTTGGAAATGACATAACGAGTTGTAAATAGTTACGTCAATATGGAAATCAAAACTATAGTAGCTGATTTAGGAAATGACATAACGAGTTGTAAATAGTTACGATAATATTGAAATATGATACTAAAGAGAGTGCAAATTTCATGACCTTAGAGCTCACCAGATTGAACAGATTGGAATTTTTTCCCAGAAATATAGACTCTTAACTATGACGGCTGACTTTTGGAAATGACATAACGAGTTGTAAATAGTTACGTCACAATATGGAAATCTAAACTATAGTAGCTGATTTGAAGGAAATGACATAACGAGTTGTAAAAAATAGTTACGATAATATTGAAATGAGTACTTACTAAAGTACAGGTATTTCATGACGCCAGGAGCTCACCGTTCCAGAACAGATTTAATTTTTTCAGAAATATAGACTCTTAACTATAATGGCTGACTTTTGGAAATGACATAACGAGTTGTAAATAGTTACGTCAATATGGAAATCTAAACTATAGTAGCTGATTTAGGAAATGACATAACGAGTTGTAAATAGTTACGATAATATTGAAATATGATACCAAAGAGAGTGCAAATTTCATGACGCCAGAGCTCACCGTTAGACAGATTTAATTTTTTCAGAATTATAGACTCTTAACTATGACAGCTGACTTTTGGAAATGACATAACGAGTTGTAAATAGTTACGGCAATATGGAAATCTAAACTATAGTAGCTGATTTAGGAAATGACATAACGAGTTTTAAATAGTTACGATAATATTGAAATATGATACTAAAGAGAGTGCAAATTTCATGACGCCAGAGCTCACCGTTAGACAGATTTAATTTTTTCAGAAATATCGACTCTTAACTATGGCAGCTGACTTTTGGAAATGACATAACGAGTTGTAAATAGTTACGTCAATATGGAAATCTAAACTATAGTAGCTGATTTAGGAAATGACATAACGAGTTGTAAATAGTTACGATAATATTGAAATATGATACTAAAGAGAGTGCAAATTTCATGACGCCAGAGCTCACCGTTAGACAGATTTAATTTTTTTCAAGAGAAAGCTATAGACTCTTAACTATGACAGCTGACTTTGGAAATGACATAACGAGTTGTAAATAGTTACGTCAATGGAAATCTAAACTATGGTAGCTGATTTGGGAAATGACATAACGAGTTGTAAATAGTTACGATAATATTGAAATATGATACTAAAGAGAGTGCAAATTTCATGACGCCCGAGCTCACCGTTAGACAGATTTAATTTCTTCAGAAATATAGACTCTTAACTATGACAGCTGACTTTGGAAATGACATAACGAGTTGTAAATAGTTACGTCAATATGGAAATCTAAACTATAGTAGCTGATTTAGGAAATGACATAACGAGTTGTAAATAGTTACGATAATATTGAAATATGATACTAAAGAGAGTGCAAATTTCATGACGCCAGAGCTCACCGTTAGACAGATTTAATTTTTTCAGAATTATAGACTCTTAACTATGACAGCTGACTTTTGGAAATGACATAACGAGTTGTAAATAGTTACGTCAATATGGAAATCTAAACTATAGTAGCTGATTTAGGAAATGACATAACGAGTTTTAAATAGTTACGATAATATTGAAATATGATACTAAAGAGAGTGCAAATTTCATGACGCCAGAGCTCACCGTTAGACAGATTTAATTTTTTCAGAAATATCGACTCAACTATGGCAGCTGACTTTTGGAAATGACATAACGAGTTGTAAATAGTTACGTCAATATGGAAATCTAAACTATAGTAGCTGATTTAGGAAATGACATAACGAGTTGTAAATAGTTACGATAATATTGAAATATGATACTAAAGGGAGTGCAAATTTCATGACGCCAGAGCTCACCGTTAGACAGATTTAATTTTTCAGAATTATAGACTCTTAACTATGGCAGCTGACTTTTGGAAATGACATAACGAGTTGTAAATAGTTACGTCAATATGGAAATCTAAACTATAGTAGCTGATTTAGGAAATGACATAACGAGTTGTAAATAGTTACGATAATATTGAAATATGATACTAAAGAGAGTGCAAATTTCATGGCGCCAGAGCTCACCGTTAGACAGATTAATTTTTTTCAGAATTATAGACTCTTAACTATGGCAGCTGACTTTTGGAAATGACATAACGAGTTGTAAATAGTTACGTCATTATGGAAATCTAAACTATAGTAACTGATTTAGGAAATGACATAACGAGTTGTAAATAGTTACGATAATATTGAAATATGATACTAAAGAGAGTGCAAATTTCATGATGCCAGAGCTCACCGTTAGACAGATTTAATTTTTTCAGAATTATAGACTCTTAACTATGACAGCTGACTTTTGGAAATGACATAACGAGTCGTAAATAGTTACGTCAATATGGAAATCTAAACTATAGTAGCTGATTTAGGAAATGACATAACGAGATGTAAATAGTTACGATAATATTGAAATATGATACTAAAGAGAGTGCAAATTTCAAGACGCCAGAGCTCACTGTTGAACAGATTTAATTTATACAGAAATATAGACTCTTAACTATGGCAGCTGACTTTTGGAAATGACATAACGAGGTTGTAAATAAGTTACGTCAATATGGAAATCTAAACTATAGTAGCTGATTTAGGAAATGACATAACAGGTTGTAAATAGTTACGATAATATTGAAATATGATACTTTAAGAGAGTGCAAATTTCATGATGCCAAGAGCTCACCGTTGGAGCAGATTTAATTTTTCAATGGAGCTCTTAACTATGGCAGCTGACTTTTTGGAAATGAACATAACGAGTTGTAAATAGTTACGTCAATATGGAAATCTAAACTATAGTAGCTGATTTAGGAAATGACATAACGAGTTGTAAAAATAGTTACGATAATATTGAAATATGATACTAAAGAGAGTGATAATTTCATGACGAGCTCACGTTAGACAGATTTAATTTTCAGAAATATAGACTCTTAACTATGGCAGCTGAAGCTTTGGAAATGACATAACGAGGTTGTAAATAGTTACGTCAATATGGAAATCTAAACTATAGTAGCTGATTTAGGAAATGATATAACGAGTTGTAAATAGTTACGATAATATTGAAATATGATACTAAAGAGAGTGCAAATTTCATGACGCCAGAGCTCACCGTTAGACAGATTTAATTTTTCGGAATTATAGACTCTTAACTATGGCAGCTGACTTTTGGAAATGACATAAAGAGTTGTAAATAGTTACGTCAATATGGAAATCTAAACTATAGTAGCTGATTTAGGAAATGACATAACGAGTTGTAAATAGTTACGATAATATTGAAATATGATACTAAAGAGAGTGCAAATTTCATGACGCCAGAGCTCACCGTTAGACAGATTAAATTTTTTCAGAAATATAGACTCATAACTATGGCAGCTGACTTTTGGAAATGACATAACGAGTTGTAAATAGTTACGTCAATATGGAAATCTAAACTATAGTAGCTGATTTAGGAAATGACATAACGAGTTGTAAAAAGTTACGATAATATTGAAATATGATACTAAAGAGATTGCAAATTTCATGACGCCAGAGCTCACCGTTAGACAGATTTAATATTTTCAAAATTATAGACTCTTAACTATGGCAGCTGACTTTTGGAAATGACATAACGAGTTGTAAATAGTTACGTCAATATGGAAATCTAAACTAAAGTAGCTGATTTAGGAAATGACATAACGAGTTGTAAATAGTTACGATAATATTGAAATATGATACTAAAGAGAGTGCAAATTTCATGACGCCAGAGCTCACCATTAGACAGATTTAATTTTTTCAGAAATATAGACTCTTAACTATGGCAGCTGACTTTTGGAAATGACATAACGAGTTGTAAATAGTTACGTCAATATGGAAATCTAAACTATAGTAGCTGATTTAGGAAATGACATAACGAGTTGTAAATAGTTAGGATAATATTGAAATATGATACTGAAGAGAGTGCAAATTTCATGACGCCAGAGCTCACCGGTAGACAGATTTAATTTTTTCAGAAATATAGACTCTTAACTATGGCAGCTGACTTTTGGAAATGACATAACGAGTTGTAAATAGTTACGTCAATATGGAAATCTAAACTATAGTAGCTGATTTAGGAAATGACATAACGAGTTGTAAATAGTTACGATAATATTGAAATATGATACTTAAGAGAGTGCAAATTTCATGACGCCAGAGCTCACCGTTAGACAGATTAATTTTTTTCAGAAATATAGACTCTTAACTATGGCAGCTGACTTTTGGAAATGACATAACGAGTTGTAAATAGTTACGTCAATATGGAAATCTAAACTATAGTTGCTGACTTAGGAAATGACATAACGAGTTGTAAATAGTTAGGATAATATTGAAATATGATACTGAAGAAAGTGCAAATTTCATGACGCCAGAGCTCACCGTTTGACAGATTTAATTTTTTCAGAAATATAGACTCTTAACTATGGCAGCTGACTTTTGGAAATGACATAACGAGTTGTAAATAGTTACGTTAATATGGAAATCTAAACTATAGTAGCTGATTTAGGAAATGACATAACGAGTTGTAAATAGTTACGATAATATTGAAATATGATACTAAAAGAGGGAGTGCAAATTTCATGACGCCAGAGCTCACCGTTAGACAAGATTAAATTTTTTCAAGAAATATAGACTCTTAACTATGGCAGCTGACTTTTGGAAATGACATAACGAGTTGTAAATAGTTACGTCAATATGGAAATCCTAAACTATAGTGACTGGCAGCTGATTTAGGAAATGACATAACGAGTTGTAAATAGTTGGGATAATATTGAAATATGATACTGAAAGTACAAATTCATGACAGCATAAGAGCTCACCGTTTGACAGATTTAATTTTTCAGAAATATAGGCGCTCTTAACTAGCAGCTGACTTTTGGAAATGACATAACGAGTTGTAAATAGTCCACGTCAATATGGAAATCTAAACTATAGTAGCTGATTTAGAAAATGACATAACGAGTTGTAAATAGTTACGATAATATTGAAATATGATACTAAAGAGAGTGCAAATTTCATGACGCCAGAGCTCACCGTTAGACAGATTTAATTTTTTCAGAATTATAGACTCTTAACTATGGCAGCTGACTTTGGAAATGACATAACGAGTTGTAAATAGTTACGTCAATATGGAAATCTAAACTATAGTAACTGATTTAGGAAATGACATAACGAGTTGTAAATAGTTACGATAATATTGAAATATGATACTAAAAAGAGTGCGAATTTCATGACGCCAGAGCTCACCGTTAGACAGATTTAATTTCTTCAGAAATATAGACTCTTAACTATGGCAGCTGACTTTTGGAAATGACATAACGAGTTGTAAATAGTTACGTAAATATGGAAATCTAAACTATAGTAGCTGATTTAGGAAATGACATAACGAGTTGTAAATAGTAAGGATAATATTGAAATATGATACTGAAGAGAGTGCAAATTTCATGACGCCAGAGCTCACCGTTTGACAGATTTAATTTTTTCAGAAATATAGACTCTTAACTATGGCAGCTGACTTTTGGAAATGACATAACGAGTTGTAAATAGTTACGTCAATATGGAAATCTAAACTATATTAGCTGATTTAGGAAATGACATAACGAGTTGTAAATAGTTACGATAATATTGAAATATGATACTAAAGAGAGTGCAAATTTCATGACGCCAGAGCTCACCGTTAGACAGATTAAATTTTTTTCAGAAATATAGACTCTTAACTATGGCAGCTGACTTTTGGAAATGACATAACGAGTTGTAAATATTTACGTCAATATGGAAATCTAAACTATAGTAGCTGATTTAGGAAATGACATAACGAGTTGTAAATAGTTACGATAATATTGAAATATCATACTAAAGAGAGTGCAAATTTCATGACGCCAGTGCTCACCGTTAGACAGATTTAATTTCTTCAGACATATAGACTCTTAACTATGGCAGCTGACTTTTGGAAATGACATAACGAGTTGTAAATCGTTACGTCAATATGGAAATCTAAACTATAGTAGCTGATTTAGGAAATGACATAACGAGTTGTAAATAGTTAGGATAATATTGAAATATGATACTGAAGAGAGTGCAAATTTCATGACGCCAGAGCTCACCGTTTGACAGATTTATTTTTTTCAGAAATATAGACTTTTAACTATGGCAGCTGACTTTTGGAAATGACATAACGAGTTGTAAATAGTTACGTCAATATGGAAATCTAAACTATAGTAGCTGATTTAGAAAATGACATAACGAGTTGTAAATAGTTCGGATAATATTGAAATATGATACTGAAGAGAGTGCAAATTTCATGACGCCAGAGCTCACCGTTAGACAGATTAAATTTTTTCAGAAATATAGACTCTTAACTATGGCAGCTGACTTTTGGAAATGACATAACGAGTTGTAAATAGTTACGTCAATATGGAAATCTAAACTATAGTAGCTGATTTAGGAAATGACATAACGAGTTGTAAATAGTTACGATAATATTGAAATGTGATACTAAAGAGAGTGCAAAATTCATGACGCCAGAGCTCACCGTTAGACAGATTTAATTTTTTCAGAAATATAGACTCTTAACTATGGCAGCTGACTTTTGGAAATGACATAACGAGTTGTAAATAGTTACGTCATTATGGAAATCTAAACTATAGTAACTGATTTAGGAAATGACATAACGAGTTGTAAATAGTTACGATAATATTGAAATATGATACTAAAGAGAGTGCAAATTTCATGACGCCAGAGCTCACTGTTAGACAGATTAAATTTTTTCAGAAATATAGACTCTTAACTATGGCAGCTGACTTTTGGAAATGACATAACGAGTTGTAAATAGTTACGTCAATATGGAAATCTAAACTATAGTAGCTGATTTAGGAAATGACATAACGAGTTGTAAATAGTTAGGATAATATTGAAATATCATACTGAAGAGAGTGCAAATTTCATGACGCCAGAGCTCACCGTTAGACAGATTTAATTTCTTCAGAAATATAGACTCTTAACTATGGCAGCTGACTTTGGAAATGACATAACGAGTTGTAAATAGTTACGTCAATATGGAAATCTAAACTATAGTAGCTGATTTAGGAAATGACATAACGAGTTGTAAATAGTTACGATAATATTGAAATATGATAATAAAGAGAGTGCCAATTTCATGACGCCAGAGCTCACCGTTAGACAGATTAAATTTTTTTTCAGAAATATAGACTCTTAACTATGGCAGCTGACTTTTGAAAATGACATAACGAGTTGTAAATAGTTACGTCAATATGGAAATCTAAACTATAGTAGCTGACTTAGGAAATGACATAACGAGTTGTAAATAGTTACGATTATATTGAAATATGATACTAAAGAGAATGCAAATTTCATGACGCCAGAGCTCACCGTTAGACAGATTTAATTTTTTCAGAATTATAGACTCTTAACTATGGCAGCTGACTTTGGAAATGACATAACGAGTTGTAAATAGTTACGTCAATATGGAAATCTAAACTATAGTAGCTGATTTAGGAAATGACATAACGAGTTGTAAATAGTTACGATAATATTGAAATATGATACTAAAGAGAGTGCAAATTTCAAGACGCCAGAGCTCACTGTTGAACAGATTTAATTTATACAGAAATATAGACTCTTAACTATGGCAGCTGACTTTTGGAAATGACATAACGAGTTGTAAATAGTTACGTCAATATGGAAATCTAAACTATATTAGCTGATTTAGGAAATGACATAACGAGTTGTAAATAGTTACGATAATATTGAAATATGATACTAAAGAGAGTGCAAATTTCATGACGCCAGAGCTCACCGTTAGACAGATTTAATTTTTTCAGAAATATAGACTCTTAACTATGGCAGCTGACTTTTGGAAATGACATAACGAGTTGTAAATAGTTACGTCAATATGGAAATCTAAACAATAGTAGCTGATTTAGGAAATGACATAACGAGTTGTAAATAGTTACGATAATATTGAAATATGATACTAAAGAGAGTGCAAATTTCATGACGCCAGGGCTCACCGTTAGACAGATTTAATTTTTTCAGAATTATAGACTCTTAACTATGGCAGCTGACTTTTGGAAATGACATAACGAGTTGTAAATAGTTACGTCAATATGGAAATCTAAACACTAAAGAGGTGCAAATTTCATGACGCCAGAGCTCACCGTTAGACAGATTAATTTTTTCAGAGATTATAGACTCTTAACTATGGCAACTGACTTTGGAAATGACATAACGAGTTGTAAATAGTTACGTCAATATAAATCTAAACTATAGTAGCTGATTTAGGAAATGACATAACGAGTTGTAAATACTTACGATAATATTGAAATATGATGCTAAAAAGAGTGCGAATTTCATGACGCCAGAGCTCACCGTTAGACAGATTTAATTTCTTCAGAAATATAGACTCTTAACTATGGCAACTGACTTTTGGAAATGACATAACGAGTTGTAAATAGTTACGTCAATATGGAAATCTAAACTATAGTAGCTGATTTAGGAAATGACATAACGAGTTGTAAATAGTTCCGATAATATTGAAATATGATACTAAAGAGATTGCAAATTTCATGACGCCAGAGCTCACTGTTAGACAGATTTAATTTTTTCAGAAATATAGACTCTTAACTATGGCAGCTGACTTTTGGAAATGACATAACGAGTTGTAAATAGTTACGTCAATATGGAAATCTAAACTATAGTAGCTGATTTAGGAAATGACGTAACGAGTTGTAAATAATTGCAATAATGTGAAATATGATACTAAGAGAGTGCAAATTTCATGACATAGGCTCACCGTTAGACAATTTAATTTTTCAGGAATTATAGACTCTTAACTATGGCAGCTGACTTTTGGAAATGACATAACAGGTTGTAAATAATTCAACATAAATCTAAACTAAGTTAGCTGATTTAGGAAATGACTTATAACAGAGTTAGTAAATAGTTACGATAATATTGAAATATGATACTAAAGAGGTGCAAATTTCATGACATAAGAGCTCACTGTTAGACAGATTTAATTTTTCAGAAATATAGACTCTTAACTATGGCGTGACTGGAAATGACATAACGAGTTGTAAATAGTTACGTCAATATGGAAATCTAAACTATAGTAGCTGATTTAGGAAATGACATAACGAGTTGTAAATAGTTACGATAATATTGAAATATGATACTAAAGAGAGTGCAAATTTCATGACACCAGAGCTCACTGTTAGACAGATTTAATTTTTTCAGAAATATAGACTCTTAACTATGGCAGCTGACTTTTGGAAATGACATAACGAGTTGTAAATAGTTACGTCAATATGGAAATCCTAACTATAGTAGCTGATTTAGGAAATGACATAACGAGTTGTAAATAGTTACGATAATATTGAAATATGATACTAAAGAGAGTGCAAATTTCATGACGCCAGGGCTCACCGTTAGACAGATTTAATTTCTTCAGAAATATAGACTCTTAACTATGGCAGCTGACTTTTGGAAATGACATAACAAGTTGTAAATAGTTACGTCAATATGGAAATCTAAACTATAGTAGCTGATTTAGGAAATGACATAACGAGTTGTAAATAGTTACGATAATATTGAAATATGATACTAAAGAGAGTGCAAATTTCATGACGCCAGAACTCACCGTTAGACAGATTTAATTTTTTCAGAAATATAGACTCTTAACTATGGCGGCTGACTTTTGGAAATGACATAACGAGTTGTAAATAGTTACGTCAATATGGAAATCTAAACTATAGTAGCTGATTTAGGAAATGACATAACGAGTTGTAAATAGTTACGATAATATTGAAATATGATACTAAAGAGAGTGCAAATTTCATGACGCCAGAGCTCACCGTGAGACAGATTAATTTCTTCAGAAATATAGACTCTTAACTATGGCAGCTGACTTTTGGAAATGACATAACGAGTTGTAAATAGTTACGTCAATATGGAAATCTAAACTATGGTAGCTGATTTAGGAAATGACATAACGAGTTGTAAATAGTTACGATAATATTGAAATATGATACTAAAGAGAGTGCAAATTTCATGACGCCAGAGCTCACCGTTAGACAGATTAAATTTTTTCAGAAATATAGACTCTTAACTATGGCAGCTGACTTT
>JAHDVE020003960.1:0-29811 GCA_022606495.2 Halesus radiatus
AAACAACGGCCGGCCTCTGCACCTGGCCCCGCACAGTGGTCGGATGTTCTTCATCATTTTGCCAAAATATGAGCGACCGAATTTGAAAAAAATCAGTCCTGGTGCAAATTTTAATTTTGTAGTTTGGACATATTTATAGGTGTTGTAATGTTTCCCAAAATGTTTTAAAGACGTAAGATATTTATTATTTATAATTAACAACAGGTAATAATAGTAGGTATGTAGGTACTAAAAAAAACAAATATGTATTTATGTAATCATTTCAGCTTTTTTGTTTGCTTTATTTCAATTTTTTTTTCAATTTTCAATTTCAATGCCGGCAACCCGGGCGTTTATCGGCATAAAATTTAAACATTTACACGTACTTTACCCGTCTCACTAGATGATGTCTGTTCTGAGACGGGTAACAATAAAAATAAATATATAAATGAATGAAAATGCTTAAAAATACCTAAGGAGAAGTGTAAAACATATGAAGTAAATTTTAAATACAAAATTTAAACAGTGTAAATGCGAAGCTACAAAATAAATAAAAAAAAAAATAAAAAAAACATAAAAAGAATTACTCAAAAGTGCATAATCAAAATGTTGAAATTAAAAAAAAAACCATATACGAGTATAACAGTAATAAGAATGACAATATCAGACTAAGGAGAGTTTGCAAGTAATTTTTTGATGCAATTACTTTGACTGTTCATTAGCCATGTGTTGAAATTTTTAATATAACCATTTTAGGTTGTTTTGCGCTATTGTTGAGAGGTTTTTATTAGGAAAATGTTGAATATGAGAGGTGCGAGGTAGGATTCGTGTTTCTTGGCAAAAGTGGATTTAATATTGGGTACTTGAAAATGATTGTGAGATTTAGCTCTTGTTTTTTGTGAGTGAGATATGTAGGAAGGTGATGATTTTATGCAGTTATTATAGATATTTTTTTTAATAAATAACTTTCTTATATCAATAATGCTATTTGTAATTAATAAGTTTTCTGTACGATATCGATATGGTTTTTTTAACATGATTCTAATTATTGTTTTGTGAGATTTGTCCAGCGCTTTAATATATGTGTCTGCAGATCCACCCCATGCTGATATTCCATAAGTTAAATTGCTTTGACAAAGGGCAAAGTAAACATTTTTTAATCGTTTTAGTGACATGATGTTTTTGTTTGTTTTAAAAATATGAAATAGTTTCCGGATTCTTTTTACAAGTAGGTTAATATGGAATTCCCATTTTAGTTTGCAGTCCACTGTTAACCGTAGACATTTAAAATTGTCCGTGTGTTCAATTTTTTCATGTTTGAGGTTTTAGAGGTAATACATGGGTGTAGGTGTAAATGCGGAAAGGTTTTTGGTTGTTCAACATTTGGTTTTACTGAAAGATAAGTACTTAGTTTTGGAGGTTAAAGGTAAATAGATTCTTATCGAGCCATTTTTTTATTACCTTCATACCAATTTCCGTATTTTCAAGGATATTTCCCAAGTTTGCGCTTTGAATAAAATTACTGTATCATCTGCGTAACTGATCACATTATATAAGAGAGATGGGATTTTGATATCAGAGAGTCCATTAATATAAATGAGAAATAGAATGGGACCCAAAATGCTACCTTGCGGGACTCCATACTTTGTTTTTGCCGTGTCATTGAAACTTTTGTATAATTTCACTATTTGTTCCCTATTTTTAAAGTAGCTAATAAACCATTTGAGCGCTGGTCCGTTGATACCAATATTTTTAAGTTTTTCGTATAACAACTCATGAGAGATAGTGTCAAAGGCCTTAGCTAAACCTAGAAATACTCCAATTACTTTAAATCCATCATCTAAATTTTTATCAATGTATTTAGTTAATTCCGATATAGCTTGTTCTGTGCCCATTTTTGCTCGAAAACCGAATTGGCGGCATGAAAGTAATTTATGTTTTTCGAGGTAGGATAGTAGTCTTTTTTTCATTGCCTTTTCTAGGAGTTTTGATAGTGAGTTTAATAGTGAGATAGGTCTGTAGTTGGAAATTAGGGTTTTGTCTCCGGATTTGTAAATTGGTGTAATACTGGCAATTTTCAGTTTATCGGGGACAATCCCTTGGCAGAAACTTTGATTGAATATGTGTAGAAAAGGTATAACAATATGTTCTCTCTGATCTATCAGCATTTGGTTAGACATTTTGTCTGAGCCCGGAGCGCAAAATGGTTTAAGTGATAGAATAAGCTCTTTTAATTCTGTTTTATTTAATTTGTATATATTAAAAGAGTGTCTTGGACGTCCGGTAGAGCAATTTTTTGCTAATAATTCTTCAGTTGTGAGATAATTTGTTAGGATTTTTTGAGCTAAATCAATGTCAGCATTAATAAAATGAGAATTTATGTGATTCGCTAATTTGTTGGGTTCATTTTTTGTTAAAAAGATTTCCCCATTAATGAACAATTCATTAATATTAGTACTTTTCCTGGGGTTTAAATAAGCTACATCTTTCATAATTTTCCAAATTTTTTTGGGCATTTTCTATTTCTTTACGATAAAATTTATATTTAGCCTGCTTAATTAATTTATGACATAAGTTTCTATATAATAAATAATCGTGTTTTATTTTGCTATCCATCGGGTTTTTGTTTACTCTCGTATGAATCATATTACGTTTGTGAATACACTTTACCAAACCTGTTGTAATCCATGGTTTAATTTTCACTATTTTATGTGAAGTGTTTTTATGGGTTTTTAAAGTGGGGTGTTTATTTGTGTATGTTTCCAAAGTTAATAGAAATTCATGTAGAGCTTTGTTCTCATCTATTTCTTTCAGCGTTGCAGTCCAAGATTAGTGACTTATATCTGAACTAAGTGCTTTGAAGTCTATTATTTGATAAGAGGTGTTTGTGAAATTATCTGTTTTAATTTCATTTTTCGATCGGATGCTGAGTGTGGTAGAAAAGTGATCAGTAACCGTTTAATGAATAGTGGATGACATAGTTTTATTTTTAGTTTTAGCAAAAATATGATCAATACAGGATTTTGACTCTAAAGCGGTTCTTGTCGAAGAGGTGGGTAATTAATTAATATTAATACCTCCCTAATTGAGAAATTCTCGTGTTTAGAGAGAGAGTCGTATTATGGTTTGTTATACATTTAATTAATTTCAAGAGTACTATCATGAACACGATATTTTGGTGCGGTAAAGGTAAAATGTCCGTTACCTGGATCCGGGCGACAAGCTGTGAGTCAATGAGGTTGCAAAACTTTTTACAGTAACACGAATATAAAAAGATTTTATTTTGCCAAATATCTAAATATTAATACATTAATCTTTTAATATTTAATAAAATTATCAGAACGTAGAATAATTACAGGCTTAACTTGTTCGTACAAAATTATTAATTCATTTATTGACAGCCCCGTACTATTGTTGATGCTGAAGTGTATTTAAAAAAAAATAGCTATCTCTTAAATTTATTTTCATATTAATATTAACAATAAAAATAATTTATTTTTTAATGTCTAATATAAATTTATTATTCTATGTTTCATAATAATTTTTGATTGATTACTTACCTACTTTAATCATTTTTTGTTTGTATTTATAATTTTTCTATTCTTACATTATTGTGTTCTAATTTTTATCATTTGTCCATACTTTACATTATTATTTTTAGTATTCTATATACTTCTGATGAAGAAAGCATCGCTGTGTGTGTATGAATAGAGTGGTGAATACAAAATATATTTTTTAATTAATTTATTAATAATGACGCCGCAAAGTTAATACCAATCTTTTGAAGAAATTATATCTTATTTAAGTTTACTTCAGCAATCAGAACTAGTTTAATTGATTAATTTGTTATTATGACAATTATAAAATTATTTTATTCTAACTTACTGGCTACGAAGGTATTTAAAAAAATAACATTTGGTAAATTTAATGTAGATCTTTAAATTTATCATTGAAAAATCTCCATTAAGTACTGACTTATTTTGCTTCTGATTATTTGTACCTTTTCTGTGCCATTGTTTATTTATAATATTATACAAATGCGTATATCTTTTTTTAAATTTTCTATTCTTCGTTTTTTTACATGAATACCGCACAAGAGTCCCAACTGCTCCCAACCGTCTGGAGCCAGTGAGACTATGGCATTCCCAATTGGGGAATATTGTGAGGCTGAAGGTTCTGGTGAGGGGAAGGAGAAGGGGAAGAGGAAGATGGGGAAATACCTGGCTATTCAGATCTGGTCACCACACACGACAAAAAGCCATTTCAAGCAACGTTTCAATTCTGAATGGTGGTCTTTCATCAGGGCGATACTGAGAGTATCTTCCGCTCTGGAACGTGCGCAAATATACCATATAATATTTTAAAATTAATTAATTATGAAACAGCACAAATTAATCAAATAAAATTTAATTGCGCACGCCGGGATTTGAATCCGCGACCATCGGATTCGTTGTCGAGAGCCTTACCCCTGGACCATTTATTTGATTTTTTATTTGAATTTACATAAAATTTCTAAATTACTAAATAACACGTGTACCGTACTGATAATAATAAAGTAGAATGTGTAAATCCCAAAAAACAAATACTATAGAGTAAACATTTATGTGTATGTGTTTGATAGGTACAGGTGGGTGCTATGAGGAAAAAAATGCATTGAAAATTGAGTACAAAATAAGAATGTATTGAGTAATATCGATAAGATTGAGTTACGTATCACTCATTCTTATAGTATAGTCTCATAATACATAAAACGTTTTGTTATAAAATATATTTGGTTGGTTTGCGCTACACCTCGCCCCACTGTGCGACTCGACCGACCGGATCACGGCTGGCTAACCGAGCGACTATCCGTTGGCCTCACAGAGATGTACACTGTACAGTTCAAAACCTTCGCAGCACAGCGCTCAAGTCCCAGCTCTAGCCCGCAGCTCTAGCCCGCAGCTCTGTGGTCTGTGCCTCTGTGCACCGAGCACCGAGCGGGCTGCACATTGTGCTCGGTTCCCAATACACGTGCGAGATACTCCGCAATCTCCGCTAAACCACACATAACTGGAAAACATACATATCGTAAGATACGGCAGATAAGTACTATCACCTATATATATTGACAGCCTCTGTCGTCGAGGGGTAAGGCTCTCGGACTACGAATCCGAAGGTCGCGGGTTCAAATCCCGGCGTGCGCAAGTAAATTTAATTTAATTAATTTGTGCTGTTTCACAATTAATTAGTTTAAAAATAATATATTTGCGCACGTTCCAGAGTGGAAGATACTCTCAGTATCGCCCTGGTGAAAGACCATTCAGAATTGAAACGTTGCTTGAAATGGCTTTTAGCCGTGTTTGGTGACCAGATCTGAATAGCCAGGTATTTCCCCACCTTCCTCTTTCCCTTCTCCTTCCCCTCCCCAATACCTTCAGCCTCACAACATTCCCCAATTGGGGATGCCATGGTCTCAGTGGCTTCAGACGGTTGGGAGCAGTTGAGACTCTTGTGCGGATTCATGTAAAAAAATGTTGTTTTTTTATACAAAATAACAAATAACGATATCCTCACTGGGATTTCCCACCCTGAGGATTTCATTTACAAAATATTAAGTTACATTATATTAAATTGGTGTCCTTGATTAAAAAAATAAAAATAATTCTTAGATGATGTGTTTTATTTGCAGTTGAGTGGTTTCGGTATTAGTCTGTATTAGTTGTTAATATATTTTCTATTTCAGATCTCCCTATGTAACGTATCGAGTGTTTTATTTGATTTTTAAATTTATTATGATTATTGTGATTTTTAAAGGATTGTGGAATTTTGTTGTAGAGTTTAGTACCACAGCATAAGAAGTTTTTTTATCCAAATGTTGTATTTGTGGTTCCTTGTTGTACTCGTATGTGTTTTTGATTCTGAGTTTTTTTGTATATACGAGTATGAATGTAAAGTAGTATTGTTTTAGAGTATAAATGTTTTAATGACATAATGTTTAGTTTGTTGAAGATTTTGTCAGTGCTAGTTCTTACAAGTATAATTTTCATGATGGCTTTTTGTGTTCTAATGAGTAAATTAAGAATATGATCATTATATAGCATTAATTAGTTAACTTTTTATTTTGTTATTTAAATAAATAATGTGGTCAGCCCACTTTAAATTGTGATCATTTTTTGGCCTAGATCCGTTGTGTGGTTTTATTTAATAATAATTAATAATAAATATTTTATTTCATTAATTAGCCGACGTGGAATAAAGTTATGAATTTGTGAATTCTTGTTTGTCGTTTGGGTGCCATAATTGATTTGACAGCGAAATAAACTATTTGAAAATTTTATTTCTTTCCAAACTTTTATTTTTTCAAAGCATATCTAAATAATAAAGTTCTTAAGTAGGTACCTAATCGTGTTTTCCATTTTGAAAATAATCTAACAAAACAAACCTTCGTCTTTTGAATATGTAATCTATGGCTAACCAGAGTGGTATATTTATGAGCTAACCTCAATACACCTTTATACTAATTTTAAAACGTTATAGCAACAGTTTTAGATATTGGATTTCATTCAAACTAATCTCTGGACATTCCCGGCACTAATAAGAACAAACTGTGCTATTTTTTCTGCGAAATCGATCAAGTAATTTTCGCAAATATCGAGGACACACATACAAACATTCATTTTTATGAATAAAGATTTGTGTTGTATCAATATTAGTTAATTTAAAAATAATGTATAGTATATTTTCGCACCTTCCAGAGTGGAATGTACTCTCAGTATCGCCCCGGTATCAGAATTGAAACGTTGCTTGAAATGGCTTCATCCATGTTCGGTGACCAGATCTTGAATAGCCAGGTATTTCCCCACCTTTCTCTTTCCCTTGTCATTCCCCTCCCTAGTACCTCACAACATTCCACAATTGGGGATGCTATAGTCTGGTGAGACGGCTGTTACTGACGTTGTTCGGCGTGACGTCAACAACGCCATATTCGCAAACTGTTGTTTAACGGGGAGAGGGACGTCGGAGAGTTATTATTTATTAATTCAAAAGAATGATAGTATTATTACGCAATACGATAAACATAATGTTTTTAAATAAATAAAAATATTTATTAAATATTTTATAAATTTACATGGGGTTAGCATTTTTCAAAATCTAATCAGAAATATTAGTTTTTTCTGACCGTCCCATTCTATGTTTTACAAAATATTCTCATAAAATATAGATATAAATAGTCCCATTGTATGTTTTACAAAATATTCTCATAAAATATAGATATAAATAGTCCCATTGTATGTTTTACAAAATATTCTCATAAAATATAGATATAAATAGTCCCATTGTATGTTTTACAAAATATTCTCATAAAATATAGATATAAATAGTCCCATTGTATGTTTTACAAAATATTCTCATAAAATATAGATATAAATAGTCCCATTGTATGTTTTACAAAATATTCTCATAAAATATATATATAAATAGTCCCATTGTATGTTTTACAAAATATTCTCATAAAATATAGATATAAATAGTCCCATTGTATGTTTTACAAAATATTCCCATAAAATATACTATTATATATTACTATTTAATATATTACTGTTTCGGCGTTCAAGGCCATTTCAAACTGCGGTTAATCCACATTGTGACGACTTATTTATATGATTTTATTCATTCCCACTACTTTAATTTTCGGCACGCCTAGCTCGCCCCTCGCCCTCCTTATTTTGGTTTCTTCCCTTTGCGTGTTAGAGAATCTGTAAGTATTATTTGCTCTGTGATTAATTAATCACTAAGACACGGAAGACGTTGACCTGCTTAGATGTTGAAATAACAGAATTTATTTCCTTATAAATAAACTAAGAATATTTTATTTTATTTTTTCCATCAAAAAACCTTCGGATTTCTTTATAACGGAAACACTTTAATGTTTTATCCTATCGAGATAGATTCCAAGTCGCTCGGAAAAAATATTTTACTCGGGAAACTCATTTACGCTAAAATACTGATCAGTGTCCTGTTTAAGTCTATCGCGAGGTGTTTGGTATCTTTTATTTTGTTTCATTTACGTACAGCTGATTGACCGTGTACGAGTATATTGTATTGAAATTTTAGAATGTTCCTAAATCTGTTTCAATCGGTTCATAATTCGTCACGGATCTATCGAATCAACGTGATTCAATGACATCGCTGGCCTCAGGTAGTAGCTGCTCTCTGCAGGATACAACCTGCAAGCCTGTGCTGGTGCCTACAGTGTAATATATACAAGAGTGTAATCTCTTCCCTATATATAAAAAATGAACGTTTGTCTGTCTGTCCTCGATTTTGATGAAAATTACTCCACAGATCTCGCTGAAAATAGCACAATTTGTTCTTATTACTCTGTAAACCTGACCGGCGTAAGGTTTACAGAGTAGTTTGAATGAAATCCAATATGTAAAACTGTAGCTATATCGTTTTAAAATTGGTATGAAAAACATTGAACCCGCCATGTTTTATTTGAGGTTAACCCATAAAAATACCACTCTGGTTAGCCAGAGATTACATATTCAAAAGAAGTAGGTTTGTTTGGGTAGACTATTTTCAAAATGGAAAACACAAGTAGGTACCTACTTCATTATTTTGAAAAAATAAATGGGTTTTGTTTAGATATAGTAATATTACAATGCATTATTTTCCCTGTCAAATCAATTATGACACCCTAACGACAAACAAAATTAGACAACTTCATAACATTATTCCAAAATAAATAAATAATCCCGAGCAAGGCCGGGTACACAACAGCTAGTGTAGTATAAAGACAGTGGTGGTAGGTTGTATCGGCACGGCACAGGTAACCAACCTGTTGTAGAATGGAATCATTGACTCCGCAGTGGGCCGAAGGTCGCAACAAGGATGATTGCAGATGAAGGAAGTGCCTGGAGAACACTGCAGGAGTTGCTGGTGGTGACTAACCCACTGAGTATGAACAGCCAGGGCTGCCAACTGTCAAAAGAGTGTTGTGAAATACATCAACGCAATCATTATTGTAATTTCCCCGTTCCACTGTCTTAGCTTAGGTACCTACCACAAAACTCAAGGTGTGTCGATGCTATTAAATTTCGATTAGTTCTATAACAATTTTTGTTATTAAATAAATGCCAGTGTTATAAAGACTGGGAAAAAATAATAAATACCTGGACATATTAGCCTAACTAAACTGGACAATGTCAAACAATATTGATTTATGATAAATACGGAACTCCAGTACAATTCTTTATCAATAATGACGTTCAAACTTAAATACCAGTTTACGAGTATTTCGTTCATTTTCATGGTTAAAATAATTTTCAGTTTCAATTTTTCAAAGGCCGCCAGAACGCTCCAAATCTATGGCCGGCAGTTTTGATCAGTTTTGAGGTTAGAATGTCAAATGTCAAAACAAGGATCAGCTTTACAGTGCATAATTTAATATTCTATTCATAGCAAAAAAATTATTACTTATGTTTAGTTGTAAACCATAACTAAACATAAGTAATAAAATTATGTACCTTTTTAGAAACAACTCTAATTATAATAATAGCATTGAGCATTAACATTATCATAATATCCGTACTGATAATTGGTTTGATCGTGAATGCTTTAATGTTTTTATTAATAATAGTTGTTTATATTGAACAACAATTATAGAGCTTAGTCACCCAAATTAAGTTAAAATCGCGCCAAAACTAAAAAATGCATATTTAAAATACATAACAAAATCAAAAACAAAAATTTCCATACTAATCTAATAACAGAATGCACACGTGACGTCAGATGTTCCAAATGCAATGATACCAACATAACAAAGTGTTTTGATGAGATGATTTTTTATTCACTTTTAAATAACGATTTATAAATTCTACCTATAATTAAATATAATTAATGTTGTAAATTCAGAATCGCTACTTATTTACGCTATTTTGCCCTTCCTTACATTGTCTATTGACAAACTTCGACGGTCTCCTTGGTTGTATAGCTCCTTTATACCTGCTGTATTTACACTATTTTGCTCTTTCTTACATTGTCTATTGAAAAAATCTGATGTTCTCCTTGATGCTACTATTGTATTAATTCTATCCTCATTGTAACTAAACTGTACTACTGTTTTTTTCTCTACTTGTTTAATACTTGATATTTTTAATTTTTTATAATATTATTTAAATCGATATTATGTGATTCGAGTCTAGCATCTCTATAACAAAACTATTATGGTATTTTCGTATTTAAAAGAAAATATTTTTTTAGATTGATCACAACACGCATGCACCTAAATTGTTTTATTATTGCGCTATATTTGTATGATGATTGTTATCTATTATTTATATAATATAATACTGTCGAACTAAACTACCGCTGACAAGCTACTTGCAGTGGCTTAGCGGGTAGAAGTTCCCACTGTATGTAATTAATATTATACAATAAAAAAGAACAATCTGTACTATTAAAATCTGACTGATTAAAGATGGCCAAGATCGCCCTTAATGGGTGAAAGCTATGAAATAACAAACAACAAATAATATAAATTTGAGGTTCTCATACATGTGAAGAGGCCGATTTGATTCAGTGTCCCGGCCTTGTGATCAAGGTTCTGTAACTCACACATGTCTCGTAGTCCCAGGGTGTTCAGAGATAGTATCAAGAGTAAGTAGTAATAGTTTCATTTTCACTTTTACCTGTTGAAACAACACCAATGGTATTTGTTGGACGGAATCTCTCCGGATATCGACACATTTCATGCCAGGGAAGGGAGGTTTAACTGGAAAACCAATTCATTTCTTCCATGTACGTTCCAACCAGTACTTTATATGTTCTCTTGTTATTATTTTTTTTAAATGGTTTAATAATGCCGGTGAAGGAATAATTAATATTTTAATTCTCCCTACTCTCATAGTGTTAAAAGTCAAAATTGTAGCTTGTGCAGTGATTAGTTTGCAGAGGATTGAATACGCAGAGTGGGAACCTGACAACTTGCACACAAACTTTTGTTCAAGTAAATTAATTAAAAATTATTTTGCATTCACCACTTTATTAATATACATATATCAACATGTTTCGAAAATGATGCTTTCCTCGTCAGGAATGTATATATAGAATACTCAAAAATAATAATGTCAAGTATAGACAAATGACAAACATAAACAAACATTGTTTGAAGTAGTTAAGTAATTAATAAAAAATGTTAATACAAAAATATTATAAAACATTGAATAATAAATTTACAATAGAAAATAAAAATAAATTATTTTTATTATTAATATTAATATGAAAATAAATTCAAGAGACAGCTATTTAAAAATAATGGATTATTATTTTTTTTTATTTCGCTATTAACGCTTTTTCTGATTTATTATTATTTTTAACATTATAAATAATTATTAATTAATTTATTAATAATGGCCACAAAGTGAATACCAATCTTTTTATTCAAGTACCCGAGATCTGCATTAACTATATTACTTTTAATATAATTAATTAAATTATACCTTATCAGAAAAGAGGAGTTCTTGTGTCCTATAAAGGAGCCACGATTCTTAATTTGGTAGGTACGTAATATTTAATTTGGTTCTATTTATAAAATATTTTGTATGAAATATTTACGTAGGTAAATTTTTATAAATAAGATTTTAATTTTATTTATTTGTTCTGATTAGTCATTAATACGGCGCATTTAAATGGGGAGGTTATTGTAATTTTTAATGGTTTGATAAATATAATGGTTTTGCATTTGAGTTGTTTTAAATGAGGTTTTATAAATAGATTTGCATTTCTCATAAATTTGTCTGATTTTCTTTAAGTTTTTTCTTTCTACACATTTTTATAATAGAAACTTGCTTAAATATATCTTCAACATTTGGTACTGGGAATAGTGTGAAACTTTTACTGAATTTAAATTATTCCTCCCCACCAATAATGCCGTAGATAAGCGAGGGGTGCACATTAGATATACTCGTAATCTTACATTCCTTGATCTGGGAATATTTGAGTAGTTTTAACAACGCAAATATCGATAATTAAGTTTTACTACTGGTATTTATCACAAGCTGAATGACAGGTCTATAGTCTGTAAGTGCATTTCGCCCAAGTATTCTAGCTGTCATCTAAGAGAATTGGAACTGCAGTTAATAAAATAAAATAAAAATAACTTTAAGGATAAGGATAGTTCATTATCCTTAAAGATAAAAACAGGAATCGCACTCAAGTTTTTCCGATCACCGGTCGCTCATCCGAGGTCAGTAGCTCTGCAGTCCAAACGTTGTATGTATTTAATAATTTCAACAATCAACCGTTTAGTGGGTGACTTTATGTCGCCGTGGACAAGGTAGATTATTTTGTAAGATTAGGCGTGGATTTTGTAGGACACCGCGTCGCCTCTACGCGAACCGCAAATCGCTAACAGACATATAATGCCCATAGTTTTGCATAAATTAGAATAGTGAAGTGTCTCAAAGAGCTGGTTTCAGATTGTCCTATGATTATGCAGGTGTAACTGCAGTGCAAGCGGTGAAAAACGCCCAATGCATTTAAATTAAGGCGCGCCGTGTCTCTTCGGCTAGCTGCTAGACAAAATGGTTATCAATAAATAATTAAGAATTATCAATAATGATAACCATAGGAAATTTTCCAAAACGCTTCCCTGTGATAGATAAGAATATTATCTAGAATCAAAATTAGTCAAATAAGTAAATATTATCTAGAATCAAAAGTAGTCACGGCTAAGTTCGTCATCACGAAACAAGCAACATCTTCCGCTTACTGTGATTTTGGGAAGATATTTAAAAATATTGTTACGTTGTTCGTAACTCGGGTATGTTTGTCTTTCTTTTTTCAAAATAAATCATTTGTTTTCGTCCTCATCGGTCGTTTTTCTTAACATTAACTTCAAATTTTGAGGATGCTGTGTGGAGGGTCTTTGTAAGGAGAGAAAGGGGTGAAAATTGGTCGAAGAAACTCATATTGTGTAAAAGGGAGGAAACACAGAGGCTGGCAAATTAATCCACAGCAGACAAGAACGAGTGATACCCGTTTTCATGTGATAAATGTCAACCGTGTACAAATGTTGTGACTATGCACCGGTGCAGAAGGGATCAATGACGCTAGTTCCTCAGAGCGTCTTCCATTGAAATACCGATAGAACAAGGACAGCATTTCTACCTGACGCCTGTGCTCTAAAGATTACAATCCGTTTGATAAGATATGTGATTTTATCAAATGGACCGCCCGTTTCAGCACGGAGTCAGGGGTTTGTTCAGGTAATTTGGGGCTTTGGACCAGAGGTGGTTGCCGAACAGGTGGGGCGCACTTGTGACTTGTGTAGGGTCAGCAATTGTGAACAATAAAAGTATCTGTGGGCCCTGTACTACAGTACGCCAGCTTCTGAGAGGCTAACTTGACTCTGGCTTCGATGGTGATACGCTATCTCTAAGGATCATATTGTCCACACCGATCGCCCTCGCGGTTCTGCCCGTCCGGCACTGCGGAGCTGTGACTATGATTCTGTGGATGCTTATGAGACTTGATCAGTCCAGCGCACCGGTGACCTTCCTCCGTTTCTCCTGCCTTTCACTTTTCCATTCTCCAGTGACCATTTGCCACGAGTGTCAAAATGGTAGAGGTTGGTGTCTCCAAAATAATCCCAGGATGAGGAAAGTAGTTGACAGCTTTATATTTACGAGTATATGCCAAGCTCTTTAAGCAGTGATAATAATAATAATAATAATCGGATTATTTTTATAGCGCCGTTTTTGTGAAAAATCACCTAAAGGGCGCTGTACAAATATTACTTCCTATTATTATATTATTCTTATATTACGTCTATTCTACGATTTTTTTTTAACATTTATTTTCTCTTTTTGGACAGGCTATCATTACACATTAAAATAACACATTCTTTATAGACCATATAAAGAGATGCAGTTAAATTATCAAAACTAAATTTAATGTTAAATTGAAAAAAAAGAAGCTAACTAAGTATAACTAAGATGGTTAGTAAGTTAGTTAGTTAAAAAACAGTTTGCCATAATTAAAAAATTTTCTACAAAATTTCACTTTTCCTGCATTGTTTCTGATTAGAATAGGAAGGGTGATTTCAAAACCGGTTAACAGTTTGAATTAACAAATATAGTCGATTAAAAAATGCAAAGCAGACACCTGCATAAGTATATATTTGTTTTATTTAATCTAATAAGAGATCTTTAGGCGGTGATTATATCCAATATAATCGCACTCACTATTTTAAATTTTACTTACCCATATATCGACTACAAATGTCAATTAATAGACCTGTCCAGACTGTCCACCCACGGCGCCCCTTTGCAGTCAAAAGGGTTAACGAAATCAGTCGTGAGGGTAATAAGTAATAATATTGCATGCCCGCACTTGTCCAGATCGTGCGTTGCATGCCTCGCGGAGTCTGGACGTACCTATTGCATATGTATTGCATAGGCGCTTACATGCGCTTTGGCCTTATTACTATTACCTATTACATGGTTTGATTTACTTGACTGAATTTATGTTACATTATCGTTGGCAGTCAAAGCTATCTTAAATGTTTTTCTTAAATAAAGTGCGTTTCAAATGAATAAATATTATTATTATTATTCATTTTGGCTTCAGAGAAATTGCTAAGATTGTTTTCACAAAAACAGTAAATCAGCATACCGACCCCTCGGAATAACAAGGTTCCATCTGACGCGGCAATGTCATCCGATAATGTGCTCTATAGAACGTAACTTTAAGACTAATTATCGCGTAATATTGCACAGATGGAACCTTGTTATTCCAAGGGGTCGATAATGCGTGCGTCCCACCACACTATGAGCACCGCATCACACGAGCAGGCCTCCCCGGTCCGGAGCAACATGATGCCTTCATGACTCAAGGCCTCCGATGACTGTTCGCGAAACGAAGTGTAACGTGAAATATGAACGTAAACATGAAGTCATTACTTTGCATTGTGAGTCACGTCAAGTACAAACAGTGCAGCAGGCGTGGGTGATAGGATTCCCTCGCTTCTAACAGCAATTTCACTCGTCACGGTGTTTTATCTCGTATCGCATAGTTTATAAATCGGTTATACAAAGTACCAAGTGATTATACCGTACATATGACTAATGAATATTATTTCAACTTGACTCAGTCTGCTTTCATCTTTCCTATGTCAATTTCATTGCTCAATGTCATCAGGATTAGTATAAGAACTCCATTGTATACTGCTAACCTCAGTTCTTTGGAAAATTCTTGATAGAGAGTACTGTTTCACCCTTCACCCATCTTCCAATGCAATGTTTTAATCGGTTATTCGGTCGCGTCTCTCGTGAACATTATGTATTTATGAAGGATACAAAATGCATTCATTTACTGGAAGTATTCATCGCTATATATATTTCAAAATGTGTTCGTATCCCTCCTTTCAAATTCCATAAGTTGGAATTTACGTTCATCGCTCAAATACCCTCCATTGAAAACAGGTAAATCCTAGGACACGGGACAGGGGTTCCAACAAATCCCCAGGGGTTGGGTTCTAGGGAAGGCTGAGGTGTTCCGTGGCAAATTAAAATTAACATGGGGTGCGTGGGCAACGTCAGGGGGTCAGCCAACGATTTGAAGACATTCTTCACTTGGCCATCCCGATTGGATGTTGGACCCCTTTGCAAGTAGATCCACAGACTCAGATGAATCCATACTAATACAGGAGCAACTTATTGAATTATCCACACATGAGGAGCTGAAGCTAATGTTTGAACAAGGATAACAGATTCTGGTAACAAAACCAGATACCAATTTTATGTTCTGCATCCGTCACTGTACAGAAGCTGTCGATTGCTTTCCCGTCTTCTTCTTATTATTATTTTTTTACAGTAACTCCACACAGGAGACCAAGGAGGAAATAATTTCCCTCAAGGCCTATATCATCTTTAGGGATGCTGTGTGGAGGATCTTTTAGAGGATAGGAAGGAGTGAACTTGGGTCTTGAAGAGACCCATGTTATAGGATGGAGGAAACACAGAGGCCAGCAGATCATTCCACAGCCGAGCTGTTGAACACGAGAACGAATCGTAGAAGCGACCCGTTCTCATGTGACAAATGTCAACCGTGTGCAAATGTAGGGCGCGCGTTTGGCGTGTTTCCCGACTATGCACCGGTGCCGAAGGGATCAATGACGCTAGTTCCTCGGAGCATCTTCCATTAAAATACCGGTAGAACAAGGACAGCATTCCCACCCGACGTCTGTGCTTCAAAGATTGCAACCCATTTGTTAAGATAGGCGAATCTATCAAACGGACCGCCCGTTTCTGCACAGAGTCAAGGTTTTTTTTCAGATATTTTGGGACTCCCGACCAGAGGTGGCTGCCAAATTCTACAATGGGGCGCACTTGTGATTTGTACAGGGTCAGCAGTTGTGTACTATTAGTGCATTAGTCTTATGTAGTAGAACATGGATTCAGCACAGTCACAAGCCTCATCACGAAAAAAAAATCCCACTGCAAAGTTAGTGGTTCGGGAGACTTACGAATGTCACTCACAAACATTGAGGTCGAACATAAATAATTTTATATCATCCCATCAGGTTCACCCATCTCATTGAAAAATTATGTGTTTTGATATTTTAAAAGAAAAGTTATAATTTTAATAAATAATGCTTAAATATCAAAACGCTTTATTTACATCTTTTTTTACGTCACCATGCATCATTCAAGACATCAAACTTAAATCTGTAATTTGCTATGTAAGGAAGTCCAGTGAAAAATATAATGGCTTTAAAAATATATATTCACGTAGAACAGTAAATGCCGATTCTGAATATACAACTTTTATTATATATAGTTATACGTAGAATTTATAAATAGTTCTTAAAAAGTGACTAAAAAATCTTCCCATCGAAACACCTTGTTATGTTGGTACCATTGTATTTGGAACATCTGGCGTCACGAGCATATTCTGTTTTTGGATTAGTTTAGGACATTTTTATTTTTGTAAGTATGAACGTAATTATTGATTAATTTTTATTTTTTTAAATGGACCGTATTGTGTAGAGTTAATTCACTTTGGGGTTCATGGTCAGGTTTTTGCTATGAGAAGGGGTCCATGGACATGATAAGTTTGAGAACCACTGTTCTAAAAAAACCTCTAGAAATTGTATTTCATCATCAGAAATCATCTGGCACTCTAAACTGACGAGAAAAGGCAACATAAAATTTATTAAGATTATTCATAAAGTAAATCACTATTATAAAGTCGGATTTATCTCTGAAAGGTAAATTGAATAACATTTTGCAAGATATAAATCAACTTTTTTTTTATTGCTCATCAGTTCATTTTATTACTATTCAAACAACATTCCAAGTGCAATTTGGACATGATGGGTACTCAATGACGATTGGATTGTGTAATCAGTTTGATGGAGAAGGAAAATAAAACTCTTCAATAAGTTAATGCAGAAATATTCCCTGAAGTGTAATTAATGCCACCTTGTGAGTGTTTTGTTATGGGTATCTAATTATTTATTTCAATAAAGAATTCCGGTCCATTTTTTAATATATATTTTTTTCAATAATGCCGTTCAAACTTAAATACCAGTGTATTTCGTTTTTTTTTCTAAAGTTGTTTTCATAGTTAAAATAATATTCAAAGTTTGAATTTTTCAAAGCCCTCTAAAACGCTCCAAATCTATGGTTGATCGGTTTGATCAGTTTTGAGGTTAGTATGTCAAATGTCAGTACAGGAATGAGCTTTGCCGTACATATTTTTTTTCTTCATAGTAAACCATAACAATTATAGAGCTTAAAATCACCCAAAATAAGTTTAAATTTCACCAAAACTAAAAAAATAAATACTTAAAATACAAAAAAAACGAAAAATAAAAATGTCCATACTAATCAAAAAACAGAATGCGCACGTGACGTCAGATGTTCCAAATGCAATGGTACCAACATAACAAGGTATTTCGATGAGGTTATTTTTTATTCGCTTTTAAATAATGATTTATAATTTCTAATTATGTATAATGCATTAAATAACAAGTCACTTTGTTTTTAATCCACTTTTATTTTTTTTATTTTTATTTGTCGACTAGTTTCGATTCTGCCGAATCGTCTTCGTAAAACGTAAAACGTAAATCGTAAAACCGCCCGTAATTTTAATGTTAGAATGAAAGAACACATACGATGTTTATTAAATAGTGTAGGTTTTTCGGAATTCGCGGAACATTTGATAAGCTCTAATCACTCTTTTGACCAAACTACGGGAATAAATATTCTACACAAAAATGGAATAGGCGTACGGCTAAATAACTTAGAAGCCCTTGAAATAAAAAAAATCAGTAAAAAATAATAATAGCCATATACTAAATAACCAAAAAAATTTAACGTATAGTCCCATTTAGACCTATTTCCGTTCCCCTCCAACTCTCCCTCTCCTCAAACAAGCCACCACCGTAATTGACGTTCTGTTACCTTCTTTATCTTTCATGGTTTTTTCCCATCGTACATGTAATTAGGCATTTGGTATTGTAGGTTTTTATTTTATTGTTATATTGTTGTCTCCCTCTTAATATTGTTTCTCTCTTTCCCCATTTTCACCCTATATATACTGCACACTCTTGTTATTTAATTAGTATGTTCTATGTCCTGAAGACGATTCGGCAGAATCGAAACTAGTCGACAAATAAAAAAAAATAAAAAAGGGTTAAAAACAAAGTGACCTGTTATTTGATACATCATGTCAATCCACAATGTGTTTGCTTATTCTGAAAAAAATAAATAAATTATATATAATGTTAGTAATGTTTAATAATCGATGTTCGATGTTTTTTAAAATTGATATTTTGTTTACAACCATCGCCAATGCCACCATTTGAGATTTGGTATTTGCAAACGGTTTTATTTAATTATTAATGATGTCTGACCATGTAGCCATATGGCTTAATTTAACGGTACTGAAATCATCCGATAGTTCAGCAAAAAGTTTAGAAGTGATTAACTCATTACTTCTGCATAATATTATACGTACTGATGATGACGTGGGAAAATGATTTTTCTTTGACGATGAACCATAGAGACAGGAGATAGAGTAAAAATAAACGCAATACGTATTATCTACAATCAAATCACGTACGTAGAATTTATAAATCGTTTTTTAAAAGCAAATGAATAATCATCTCATCAAAACACCTTGATATGTTGGTGCCATTGTATTTGGAACATCTGACGTCACGTGCGTATTCTGTTTTTGGATTAGTAAGGACATTTTTATTTTTCGATTTTGTTTTGCATTTTAAATATGTATTTTTTTTAGCTTTGGCGAAAATTAAACTTAATTTGGATTGCTCTATAATTGTTGTTCAATATAAAAAAAACTATTAATAGTGAAATAAATTAGAGTATTCACGAGCAAACCAATTATCAATACGGATTTTATGGTAATATTAATGCTCAATACTATTATTATTCTTTGAGTTAAAGTTTTTAAAAGGGTACATAATTTTATTACTTATGTTTAGTTATGGTTATTGGTCAACGAAAAGAATATAAAATTATGTACGGTAAAGCTCATCCTTGTTTTTAAATTTAACATTCTAACCTCAAAAGTTATGGATACCGTTAAAAATGTGTGGAAAATATAAAGTTTATTTTTCTGATTCTGATAATGGCATACATAATTATTGATCTTTAAAACGATCTAAAACCACACATTCTGAAACAGTTCGAACTGGCTAAAACGTCATTATGATGTAGATAACGCTACTGGCTGGTGAGACGGCTGTCACCGACGTTGGTCGGCATGAAGTCAACAACGCCATATTCACGAACGAAAACTGTTGTTTAACTGGGTAATCTGGATAAATGTTTTTGTGTGAAGTTTTCGAATCTCTGTGATTTTTTATATTTCTTCTTTATTGTATGGAGAAAGATGATTTTATTTTTTACAGTAACTCCACACAGGAGGCCCCGAGAGAAATAATTTCTCTCAAGGCCTACATCATCTTTGCCGATACTGTGTGGAGGGTCTTTTAGAGGAGAGGAAAGAGTGAATCTGCGTCTTGAAGAGACCCATGTTGTAGGAGGGAGGAAACACGGAGGCCGGCAAATCATTCCACAGCTGAGCTGTAGAGTGCAAGAACGAGCCATAGAAGCGACACATTATCATATCAAACAGCTCATCTACTCATATATGTCGCTCGCAGAACCCTCCTCGCACTGTGAATAGTTCATTAAAAATATCATAATTAATATGTACATCGGGTGATCGAATAATTACTGAATGAACAAGTATTTTTCCCGGCGTAGGAAGTAGTAATCGTTCCTCTAATTGATAGTGAGATCACCTGTTTAATTATTATTATGTATGAAATATTTGGGTGTTCAAGCACGCACTCGGCGCCATGTCCTCGTTGAAACCTCCCGACTCATTTAATTCAATGACGTCCCAGAGATTTAATCTGCATTGATTGTTAAAATAAACATATTCAACAGAGTACATGGGCAATCTACACACGGCTTCAAATTATTTATATCCACTATGGGATGTGTTCTGTTGTAGCACAAATTTGCATAAACTATTGTCTACTGTGGTTCACAATTCGATAAATGTAAAAGATGGTAAGTGCAAATATATCCATCTGGGATTATTAATTAACTGGAGGTTAGCCCGTCTTTAGACGTTGCCAGTGCTAACAAGTAACATCACATCAATTTAATTAGAATTTAAAGGCAGATAATAATAATAATTGGATTACTTCTATAGCGCCGTTTTCGTGAGAAAATCACCTCAAGGGCGCTTTACAATTAATTAAATAACATATACAACCAATACCTTACAGTTAAAATTTATTACTGATGGCTTATAAGTAAGACTTATGGCTAGGGACTAACTACTGAGACTTATAATTAGTGACTTACATCTATGGCTTATAGGTAGTCACTTACCAACTAAAGTTAAAGCTAGTGACAATTTAAACTTAAGTAGGCATAACTAGAATAAAAACCTAACACATATATAAACCTAGTACCTATTTAAAACTAATACATATCTATGACCGAGTGCATATTGTGTATACAATACTGCAAAATGACGTACAACTATGGCTTAAAACTAGAGTCACAACTAACATGGATACTTCAGTCGGCTATAATGTGTCTGATACTCATTTGCCTAAGCAGAAAGATACTTACCTACCCAGTACTCAACGTCAGACACAAAACAGCAGTAATTTCAATTTTTATTCTTATTATATTTATATATTTATTTATTATATTTTATCCGCCCTATATGGGCTTTCCATATATATATTTTTTTAAATTCAAATTACAATAGTGACACAGGTGCAAAACACATTACAGTAGTACTGTATAGATCAAATAGATAGGCTCCGCGAAATACAGCAACTAAATATTTAAATTGTCTCACGAACAAATTCAGCAATAACATAGTGTAAGTACAATTCCAAATAATCAGAGCAACAGAGGCGAATATACAAAACACACCTCACATTCACTGATACTTATACTTATCTTATTAATGGTTGTTGAGGATGTATGCAATAATCGTTTGTTTGTGTTTGTATTCCGTGCAGTTGAGCATATCTACTATGTCTGAAAAATTATTACCTTCTTCGTGAAGTCTAGGTACAAGAGAATTTTTGAATGACTCAATCCTGATATTATTTTTACAATTGAATACAATTTTAGATCGAGTAGTTCTAGTTGGAATATTAAATTTAATTAAGTTGACAATAAAACAATTGTACTCTAAGACAACACTGCTTAATGCATTAATAAATACTAAAAACAAGAAATGAAAACAAACACCCATATTAGACGCACTAGATCTCAGAGTCAAAAACACATTCAATAAGCAGCCACAAATATTATTTTTGGATAAAAAAAAGGTTCTTATACTATGGTACTAAACTCTACAATAAAATCCCACTCTCATTAAAAAATCACAATGACGTACATTTAAAACTCAAATTATATAATTATATATGGGGTAGATCTACACAACGGGTTTATATACACAACACAACGGGTTTATATACACAACATAACGGTTTTATATACACATATATATGTTGTGTATATAAACCGTAGATTAACGGGGAGAGGGACTTCGGAGAGTTATTATGTAAATAATGATAATATTATTTTGCCATACGATAAACATGGTGTTTTTAAAGAGAAAAATATTAATTACCTTTTTTTTAATTTGCATGGGCTTAGAAATATTACACATTTCTGACCGTCCTACGCATGTTTTACTAAATTATTTAAAAGATGCTGGGAAGGTTTTTCTTTAACATGCCGATAAGATAAATTTAAAAAAAAGAGCAGTGTGTAATTTATTTTTTTCTTAAACACTACGTAACTTTAATGTTTTGTAAGGCGTAATTCAAAAGTTACTGTCAATTACTGTGAAGGGTTACGTTCAGACGATGGTTAAGTTACGAATCACTGCAGAGCTAGACTGTAAGACCTAAAATTAAATATTATTAGTCTGGTCAGTAGTCACCGTAGTCCGTGTCCGTAGCCAGTTGCAGTTTACAGGAGGCCGGGAGACCTTCTGGTAGCAGTAAATCAAAATCAAGGTCCAGACGGAATTCGGATAATTGCTTGAAATTGAGATCACGGGCTTCAACTTATTTGGTGGAACAATTCCTTCACTTGACTGTGTCCGAGTTGGGCTTGCGCTGCCTGTACTGGTTGTACTGCTTGTACACTGCACAAGGATGCTTACCGGCCATGTCGACATCGATTTTAGTATCGCACTTCGTCACAGCGAATAATCCACGACCGTTAACCTATCCGAAAACTCGTCAATAATGACGGTGAACAGAAGTAATTTATTTTAAATGATTAAACTAATGTTTACAAGACAAGATTTTTTTTTATGCATAGCACAAATATTAAACAAATTATTGTAAGCAATAATTATTATCTGAAAAATCATACAGATTGAATAATCTTCCGAGAAAAAATACATGCTGCCGACGGGATAATAATTTGTTTAATATTTGTGCTATGCATAAAAAAAAATCTTGTCTTGTAAACATTAGTTTAATCATTTAAAATAATAATATCTGGCAAGTAAAAAATATTCTTACAATAAAATGTAGATTCGATAGAATCTCGACGCCATCTAGTGAGAAAGTTAGCACTTACAACGCCTTTCCCACAAAAATAAAGATGGTTGTTTCCAGTGAGAAAAAAAATGTAATAAGCAATGATTGTAGTCTGAAGAACTAGTACATGTTGACTAATTTGGCGGGTAATGAATAACCTGCCGTAGCTCAGTGGTAGAGCACTTGTCCGGTAAACGAAAGGTCGCGGGTTCGAGTCCCGTCGGCAGCATGTATTTTTTCTCGGAAGATTATTCAATCTGTATGATTTTTCAGATAATAATTATTGCTTATAATAAGAAGTAATTTAGTTTAGAGATCTTCCGAAGAAGACATGGCACGATTTAGAGAATTAAACGATCGAGTCAGAGGATGAAGGACACGACAGAGTTGCATGGCATTTCATCTTCCCCGCCATTTCCTGTAACTTGACGTGATGATCACAACAGTTCTCTGTGCTCTATATATTCCTAAATGGCAGTCCCTTGTGCGGAAGAGTATCTCCCGATCACAGGAAGCGACCAGGAAAATTAGTCCCCATGTGTGTAACTATTTTTTAAATTTAATTTACTTTTTATTGTATAACATATTAATTACTGTATAATGGGAACTTGTACCCGCTAAGCCACTGCAAGCAGCTTGTCAGCAGGAGTTTAGTTCAACAATATTATATAATACAACAATACATTACAATCATCATACAAATGTAGCTCAAAATAGAACAATATAGGTGCATGCATGTTGTGATCAATGTACACAAGCTGGGAAAAATAATTAAATTAATATGAAAACAATTTTACTAGACTCCAATTACATAATATCGATTTAAATAATATTATCAAAATATCACCAAGTAATAAACAAACAGTAGTACAGTTTTGTTACAGTGAGGATAGATTTAATATAATAGTAACACAAATAATTTTAAAGATACCCGCAGCTATCAAGGAGATATACAATCAAGGAGACTATAATATTTGTTCAATAGACAATGTGAGAAAGAGAAAAATAGCGTAAATACAGCAGATATCAAGGAGCTATACAACCAAGGAGACCGTCACATATGTTACCATCAATACACAAGGCTACTTTCCAAAAGCCAACACTTTAACATTGGTTAACTTAACAATACCTTAGTTCAATAGGGAACTAACTCAAAATAACTCAAGATGACTGAGAAAACTGGATTTGAAAACTTTCATAAAGATATCGCTCCGATGTAAAGTTATTTTGTCCACCTATAACATAACAATAGATGCAACATGTAAGTAATTTATCAACCTATCACATCATAGGTGTAAATGGCCACATTTATTAAGTTCCAAACGGAAACATTTGACATGTTTCTCCATGGAACTAAGAATGTGCTGATTTCCTTATAATTCCATAAAGGATTATCTGACTACATAATTAGGACGAATTAGACTTATTTTTTTATTTAACTATGAGAAGGGAGAGTTTCTTTACCATTTTTCATCATTAACTCAAAACCCAGAAATTTTGACTTATTTCGCTATTGAACTAAGGTATCGTTATCTTCTGTTACTATAGGCATAGTAAGAAGTTTCTTTTTTCAACATATGCTTAAATTAACCCCATTCACGAAAAAATAACTAACTCAAATTCACCCAGCAAGTACGAGACGAGTAGGAATTCGCAAACATCAGTAAGGTATGGTCGATTCACATCTACGACTTTAAGTGTGTCGAACAAAACCCCGAGATCCCTAATTTCGTTGAATTTTTCAAGAATTTTTTATCTACAGAGTTGTTAAATGATAACGGGGTATTGATTTGACAAAATGGTGTCTTACCTTTATCAACGTTGAAAAATAAGAAACACCAATTGTGTAATGTGTCGATGTTTCACTCTAAGATTATCTGTCTTATCTTATTAACGCTAACGGAATGCGCCTGTCGTCTGAGGTCTGCACTGCGTCGTGGTGGTACTGTCGAGTACAGCCTTCTTTAACCGGTGCCAAATGTTTCTCTAGGTTCAGCTAATCGGTTTGTCATTATTTAACGTTTTTAAACAATCACTTTAAATTTAACCTATGTCATTTGCTAAACTTAACTAGAAATACAATCAACTCGCACTTTTTTATGCTCTCCTAAAAGGCAATCCATTTGATATTGCATACATACATTTATATGCCTCCGTATGGATAAGCACTCTACCATAGCCATCATAATGGCTAATAAACGATGATAAAAATTTATGATCTCATTGAATAAAATCATTGTTTTGTTTGAACAAGCATGATGAATTAGGTCGATAAAACAATGTTACGAGGACGAGTATAGTTCTGAGGTTTGGTGGGGCTGACGTGGAACGCTGCTGTATCGGAGAGTTGCTGAGATGATGTGTCGGTGTTGGTGTGTTGGGTCACGGCACGCGATCACAATGCGCGCTCATCGGAAGTGGATAACCAATCAGGGCGAGTCACTTCCGCTAACTCTGTTTATTGTCGCATTGTTCCGGCTGCATACTGAGTACCGAGTACGTAGGAACTCTACCGGTGCCTCCATATGGCGCTGCGATAGCCTGTGTACCCCCTTGACTCTAATGAACATCGATACTACTTAGGTGGGATGGGCTTTGGAATGTACTTCTTGTGTGTTGGTCTAGATACTTTTGATATTACAATAAAATCCAGTCTGACAGTGTTATTGAAGGAACGGTAACGTAAAAAAACTTATTTGTCATAATATAATACGTTTTGATTAAATAAAAGACACTTTTTTAAAAATCTATTCCATTTTTTATTTTTGACCGTGACCGGTTTCAGCCTGTGACGGCTATCTTCAGACTGGTGCAATTAATGTTTACACTATGTTTTACATACAATTTCCGATGTCAGGGGTTTAACATGATTTTACTTTGATTTTATATTTTCAGTATTGTTATAGCATCATTTTATAAAACTTGAATTATTTGGTACTTTTGAATTTATTCATAATATTACTTTATAAATCAATCTATTTTAAAAAAATATTAAGATGAGTTACACTTGTTTTTATTGTTTTTTTTTTAAGTTAGTAAAAAATAAAAAAAGTGGAATAGAGTTTAAAAAGCGTGTTTTATTTAATCACTACCTGGGGTACCCGGCTTCGCTCAGAACAACATTCGAGAGTGTTCTGGAATGTTCCACAATGATGTTCCTGATTCCCTATTCCCGAACATTCTACAACATCCCAGAATGTTCTGGGATGTTCTGGAATGTTGTGGAATGCTCTCGAATACTTTTTTTAATAATATATATTGATTAAAATTAAGATTACCGAACCTTTTAGAACTTTCCAGAATCTTGTAGACTCACCGCCACACTCCGCCACTCATTTCTGAAAGTTTCTAGAACTTTCTCCTTCCATAACTTTCTAGAGCATTAGCAATCCATTCAGAACATTCAGGAACCTTCTTGGCTCACCAACATACTCAACCACTCCTTCCAGAACTTTCTGCAGCTAAGTCTGTTCTTGAAATTTCTAGAGGGCGAAACTTCCAGCCCTTATATCTTCAAAAGCACGCCCTTTAGATAAAAACGGGAACCCTCATCCTTGAGTGGGAATAGAGATCTACCATACCATATAACTCCCTTGATCGTACCGGGACTCGTTTCTGAGTTTTTGCGGGCTGCACGTTTTTTTGGACTTTCTTTTATAATATATATTGATCATGATGGAATTCCGCGATGCATTAACAGTTTCAAAAACAGAAGTAATACGTTTGTAATGATATCAGATAAGAATGAAATTTTGTTATAAAATTTGATATGAGGATATTGTTTTTATGATAAGTGATTGATTACACATGATATTTCTTTGATTGAGTAAACAGCGCCCGTGAGGTGATTTTTCACAAAAACGGCGATATACAAATGAACTAATTATTATTATTAACAAATGCACAAAAAATAAGAACTTTCCTTAAAAGTGTATTAAAAAGGCTGGAATATTCAATACGAATATTTACCAATGGCGTGTATTGCTCTATGACCAAAGGAAGGCTTGGTGTAGTTTTTCAAGTATGGCGTGCATTGTTCGGGTATGAATTAACATTGAGTATTTGAAAACGACCATTTTATTATCATATTCCGCGGATTGTTGTGAATTTAAAGTTCCTTACTAAATTCATGAAAAAAAATAATAAATTTCAAATTTGTTCCATTTTTGCTATATTTCCATGATTCGTTTTTCTTAGGGTAGGCAAAGCATTTCAGCCTTTATTGAATGCACGCCAGTCAATCAATGTCAGAAATAATTTATGTGTAAAATCTATACGGGTAGTTAGGAAAATGCATAAGGCTTCAAAAGACAAATATCCTCAATCTGTAAATTCTATTAAATATATCCCAAAATGTCTGAAAATAGGTGCACTTTGAAGCTCGGTGAAGGCAATTTCGATTGTTTTTTACTTAAAATTCCAGTACGTGTTCCATATAGAATTTAAGAGGAACGGCTGTGCTGCCTGTTTCATACTTAACTTAATTTTGGATTTCAGGTCAAAATACCCATCCGAACTGAATTATATATTTATTTAATAAAAGGTTTAGTAAATATCTAGTACGTATGAGAAGTATTAACTAACTTCTTAACTTTTTTTTTAAATCACCGTTAGCGCCCAAATAATTGTTACAGTGTATAAAATCTCAAAAAATCAATTAGGTTCAGGTGAGAATTTTGGCCCCAAATCCAAAATTAAGATTTTTATGATGCAGGTGATACAGGCTGCGCAGTCCTTCCTCTTAACGTGCTCCTGCTGAGAACACACCTGTACCAGACGTAATCTGGTACACCAGCGAACTGAAGAAGCCGACTGATCCCAATCCACGGAGCGAGGCTTGGAGGGGGAGGTAGCTCTCCTACCGTTCCTTTTGCAAGGAGGAACGTTACTGACGATAACGACTTTTGTTAATCTTGTCCGAGGCAGTTGCTTATTGGGTCCAGTCTGAGGCAGTAGTCCGATGGAGGTAAGCAGTGGTCAGAGTGAAACAAGGCGAGCGGTTCAGAAGTCAGAGCGGGCGGCGGGCAGAGAGGAGTACTTATCAGGCTGGCGGTCAAATGCTAACTGCCGCAAACTGGTGTTTGCAGGCTATTTATGCGGTCCACCAAGCGCGGATCGCCGGTGCCGTGTAGATGCCCGACAAGTCGGTCTCCCTCCCACCAACTGTCCCGCTCCAACACTTTTATTCAGTCATTTCAGTTTGAGCGGTCTGGTGCGAACAAGCTCGCCAGACCGCCTGTTACATATATTAACAAACAAAACATAAAATTCTTATACATAAATACGAAGACGAAAAATGGCCGCGTCGGAATAATCTGGGAGAAGGTACGTCCGATACACTCCCCTCGTGGAGCTTTGCTACACTTTCCTCCGAAGGGTGTGCTGTCTCCCGGCGCGGTGATCCGGGCGTCATCTGCAGTGGCGGGGGTGTGCTGAGGTTATCCATGCATCTCGTCGTGGCGAGAATGCTCCCCTCGTCAAAGGGTTGGGGCTGGGAAGCGCTAAGTTGTGGCGCGTTTTGTAGCACTTGTTTCATTTCCCGGGCTATGGGTAGCGCCGGGCTGCGTTCGCGCAGAGTGGGCGGCCGCTGGGGGGCGCTCGGAACAAAGGGGCCGCAGTTCAGCGAGGCGCGCTGCATTCTCGAAGCTTGTCCATTTTCCGGGCTCTGAGTAGCGCCGGGCTGCGTTCGCGCAGAGTGGGCCGCCGACAAGGGGGGCGCCGATAACAGCGGGGCCGCAGTTCGGAGAGGCGCGCTGCATCCTAGCAGCTTGTCGTTTTCCCGGGCTATGCTTAGCGTCGGGCTGCGTTCGCGCAGAGGTGGCCGCCGCCGAAGGGCCCCAGTAACAGGGGGGGGGCAGTTCGGCGAGGCGTGCTGTATCCTTGCAGCTTGTCAGTTTCCCGGGCTATGCTTAGCGCCGGGCTGCGTTCGCGCAGAGGTGGCCGCCGCCAAGGGCCCCAGTAACAAGGGGGGCGCAGTTCGGCGAGGCGTGCTGCATCCTAGCAGCTTGTTGTTTTCCCGGGCTATGCTTAGCGCCGGGGCCAGGGGCAGCGGGGCCTGGCGGTACGGTGCGCGCTCCTCTAAGCGGCGGCTTATTGCAGCGCAACCGGCATGGGACGGGCCGGGGCCAGGAGCAACGGGGCCTGGCGGTGTGGGGCCGCGCTCAGAGCAGCGGCCGTCGATAGCGTAACCGGCATAGATCGGGCCGGGGCCAGGAGCAGCGGGGCCTGGCGGTACGGAGCCGTGCTCCAATGAGCGGCGGCTTGCGGAAGCGTGACCGGCATAGATCGAGCCGGGGCCAGGAGCAGCGGGGCCTGGCGGTACGGAGCCGCGCTCCAATGAGCGGCGGCTTGCGGAAGCGTGACCGGCATAGATCGAGCCGGGGCCAGGAGCAGCGGGGCCTGGCGGTACGGAGCCGTGCTCCATTGAGCGGCGGCCATCAATGGCGAGTCCATGGGCAGCATAGCAGGCGTGAGTGACGCTAGGAGCTGCCGATGTGGCCAGGGCATACACATCAGGGTCCGGCGGGACGAGGTCGCGGTCTGCAGAGCAGCAGACAATGCGCATCGGACCGGGCGCCGCCGGGACAGGGATCGGTGCAACGCTATCTATGTTCGTGCATTCCAAACTCGGAATGGTGGTTTGCGCCCTCGCTATCCTTTTCAAGCTTTGGACGAAACCGATAGATGGCGCCGCCATCTGTGGTGCTAGATGAATT
>JAHDVE020003961.1:0-44202 GCA_022606495.2 Halesus radiatus
TATGTTTAGTGTTTACAGAGCGTGGAAGTAAAAATTCTTTTAGTCAAATCGTTTTTCATAATAAAATGTGCAATACATTCACCGATTTATCATAAACCTACCAAACTACTACCTACCAAACAAATGTATTTTTCTTGTTTAATAGGACCTAAATCAGGTCCTTGAGGATATCCCACTTGTGAAAACATTTATTTTTGTGCAAACATGCATCAGATGAACTTATAACACAGTACTTACCAGTAGTACCTGGTACTTATTAATCATCAAACTATTTCTCCGCAGAGACTAGGTAGATTCAACAGAATGCCACACAATTCTGGCCAGGAAAAAACTCTTTGCTCCTTCCACATTAATACATCGCCTCATAGATATTTATTATTATTCTTCTGTTATTACGACTTTTGACACCTGATATTATGTTTTCCTAGGGCATCCTCGATTATATTCAATAAGTCATAAATTCTCCTGACCCTCCTTCCTCAGTCCATCCGCTCTAATTGTCAAAACTATCCCTTTCCGAATAAGGTCCTTTTAATATTATTATTTATTAGGCTTACAATACCCTTTTTTATCTTCTCAATCGTAATAGGGTCATGCACAGTTTTAAACACATTGGCCGCCAGGATCTAATTACGAGTGCTTTCATCCTACTTTCGTCCTACCTCTGATAGTTCCATGCTTCACTGCCATAACCCCAATGAACCTATGATAAAAACTACGTACTTCTGAGAAGAAAACTACTTGTTAAATTAATATTTACAATTTATAAGTAGGAATGACGTGCACATTAATGAATGCTGAATTTGCCAAAACTGAAGTGAATTTACTTCTCAAACCGGGATATTGAGGCGGTATTTGTGGAATATTTGTCCATAGGCTAATGAATATCGGCGAATGTGTGTAGTTCTATTTCGGATTCACATTTTGTACGCCACTTCCTTGGATACCAGAATTATTATTTAGCCACGTGTTTAAATCAGAAATCCGGTGTGATTTTAACAAAACCCTGTGGAAACAAAAAATGATTTATGGCCATTGTTTTTGTGATCTGACATGTTGATCTATTTACTGTCCTTTAGACGGCATTTGGATTTTAAAAAAATGTGGAAGAAACGATTTTATAGTAAAGATTTTTTGACAGTCAAGTGTATATTTCAAACATCCACAGTTTCTGGTATAAACAACTTTGTACACTGAAAATTATTGCGGTGACTCAAAAATCGACAGCAATGGTAGAGTTCACCATTCCAGAGTTTTTTTAGATTTCACTGAATATCAGAATCATTAATTCAAATTCCTGAACGAAATAATAACGTCCGGTTATATTTTTTTAACCCAACGTTTTCAAGCATGTCTCTTAGACGTGATGACATTTTCATAATAACAACTCTATACATTTTTTGTCGCCAAATAAATACCGACACATTGTCGTCTCACTTATAATAATGTAATTAATGTGATGAAATTTTAATAGCATCAGAGCGACAGCTTGTGGCGCGTTGAGACCGACAGCACATATAGCACATTTAATACCACTTCTTGTCTACCTACGGTTCTACCCCAGAGAGCTTCGTTATAACCTATATTTTTTCTCTTTTCTAAAGTTATTGTGTCTAATTTTTCATTCCTTTCTTTATTTCAGACTCTCATAACGCCACTCAAGAAGTTTTCGTGGGGGAAAGAATTCAGCTCAAATGCAGCGCGGCCTACACCAAGGCCACGACGATAAAATGGTTCAAACAAGGCACCGAGTTGAAAGAGTCTTCAGGAAAGAATCGCGTCAAGGTGCAGAGAGCTTGGTGAGAAAACACTTTTTATAAAAGAAATCTCTTTTCGTTTTCATGCAAAACGTCTGAGGGTGAATAATTTTGAAAGAATTTTGGCATGATAAATATTATTTGTCGATGACTATACCCACATGTCCATTACATGCGATTAATTTTGTTGATAACATACGAGTATAATATAATAATGTATATCATATTTTTAGGCTGAGAATCAAATCCGTACGACCGATGGATGCTGGGACGTATTCCTGTATAGCCAGGGACTCGAAGAAGAAGATCACAACAGACAGTCGAAACGTAACTATCCGGGTGACAGAAGACTTCGGAGATATTGACGACAGTCAAGAACTAGCTGATGTTCTCGACGGTAATAAATACATTTTTGTTTAATTTATTATTTTTATTCGGTGGCTTATTTAATAAAATGTTCGACCTCTCTTAGGTCTTGCTTTTTGTGAGACATGGAAGGATTTTCGTCTAGCCAGGTAAGTGGAAGTGATCGTATCGGATATTTTAAACTAAGTTTGTCACCAAAATATATAGCGCCTACGATAAATTGCCACTATAATTGCAACCAATCGGATTTGGAGATTTGTAAAATCCATGTAGGAAATTTTTAATTTTTTTAGAATTCTTGGATATTTTGTATGACGTGAGTGAAAATAGGTTTCGGAGTACTGAATAGTGCATAATACGATTTTTTCCTTCCTATTTTGGAAAAGGGACTGCCATTTTAGCCCTGCTCATTTTTAAAGTCTTCTCTCCCGTTGTCTTCCTGATAACGTTTTTCCATTTCGTCTCCAGTTTAGCCAAAACCATCTAGCTCACAAGGCTGGGACACTGCATAAAATCGGCCTTTTAACTTGTATGATATTTAAAAATAAAATTGTTTTTTTTTTTTAATTTTTTCGATATATATATTTAAATTTTAGGACGGTTTAGTTAATTTTACAACTGCATAAAATCGGCCTCTTAACTTGTATGAGATTTAAATATATGTATATATTTTTTTTATTTTTTCAATTTATTTTTATTTATTAAAACATTTTAGAATGGTTTAGTTAATTTTGCAAAACAAACAAAAATTAATGTAAGAGGCCGATTTGATTCAGTGTCCTGGCCTTGTGATCTAGGTGGTTTTGGTTTAGCAAGGCGCTGTACCAATAATATTTTTTCCTTGCAGCGTGGAATGCTCATTCCAAATTTAGTTCATCATTTTTGATTCGGAGCCATTTATAATAGAGCTCTAAATTTTTTCCTCCATCATTTGAATTGCCTTTGTTTTAGATAATTTGCTTTATCTTATCAATTTTTAAAACTGTATTTCGTATTTTCAGGCTACCAAGCTGATACAGACATCCCTAAGACAAGCCGCCTCGAGATCCTGTCTCAACGTGGTCATCCCGACACAGCGTCTTTAACAGAATCCATCGACGACGAAGGCTATAATTACGACGGCGATGACCAGACCTTAGACGCAAACGCCAAGACCTACTACGGGAGCGATAGAGAATCCGAAGAGGCCCAACCTGACGTGGAGTATGAAGTAACTGCGGACCCTAAGACGGACTCCAGGGATGCGGAGAACGATGGCCATAAGGCAGTAGCTGGGTCTGTGGATGCCACCTCTTTGATGACTGCTCCGAAATTCAGGAATTTGGATAAGATGTACAAGATGCAGGCCAAGCCGGCGGGAAACTATATCAAGTTGAAATGCCCAGTAGACGGTAAGAAACTCAATATAATGAATAATTTCAGTGAGGCAAATGTTCAAATGTCCCATGAGGGTATCAGAGAATTTTGTGACTAATCAGATGACTTCAGTGGCATAGCGCTTAACTCCATGGCTCTGAAATCAGAGGTAGCGAAATATATTACATAAAAAAGGTGTTCTTATGTTTAAAAAATTGTGAGAGGCCACTAATCATAATCTAAACGTAGATAAGAATAATAATAATAATAATTGGATGATTTGTAAAGCGCCGTTTTTGTGAAAAATCACCTCAAGGGCGCTATACAAATATTACTTCCTATTCTTTATCTAATTAAGTACAAACAGATACATAAAAACATACCTTGCAGGTCTCTTCAGAATGACTTGGTTTATTTAGATACTAGATCTGAATAGCTGAGTACTTCACAAGATGCCCCTTCTTCTTCCCCTTTCCTACTTCATTCAACCTCGCAACTTTCCCCATTAAAATAGGGAATCCATGCCATTCTGCCGTTGCCTTTGAAAAATAAATTGTGTACCTACCTTGAAAGCTTTTCCAACTCTTTGTACCTACTTACCTAATGAGTACATTGAAAATCTTGGTAGCCATTGCCTCTTTCATTCTAATGTCCAAAATCCTCTCTTCACCAATATACTTCTAGATCTTTCTGATTTCCAAACCCTCATTTACCAATGGAGAAACCTTATTATTTCCAGGAAACCCCTTCCCCAACATAACTTGGTACAAGAATGGGCAAACGCCCCCGGAGAGGCAGCTCGGTGGGATCAGCATGGCTCGCTGGGCACTCACCCTCGAGGATCTCATCACCCAGGACAGTGGCAACTACACCTGTAAGGTGTGCAACATCATTGGCTGTATTAACTTCACATTCACACTGGACGTTATAGGTAAATAATATTACTGTTTTATAGTGAAGACAATAGCGATAACGTGATATGCCTATCAAAACCTTCATAATATAAATGCATAGGCGCTGAAAGCATATATGTGTAGTGGAAGATGCATTCATAGGTATGTTGTTTGAATTCATACATTTAGAACTGTATACGTATTATCCTCTTTTTAATTTCGTCAGTGTCCAGGCATTTATAGATCTGATTTAGGAAGGTTTGGATTAGCGTCATGGGATCATTAATTATTGGCTCTTCGTATAGTTTTACAATTTCCAGTTTATTGAAGAACTTCAATTGCGTATGTTTTTACTTCTTTTGTTGAATTCTGTAAATTATGCTTTGTTAGGTTTTATGGGCATGCAGACCCATGCTTTTATTCATATAAGCTGCACTGATAATATTATTGCTTTGTTAAAAATTCTTCTCTCACTGTCGTTGTTCTTCTTTGCCATTTTCTTATTCACATGTCTTCTTTATTCTTTGTTCATTTCATTGTTTTCATTACAATACTTTTTATTTTGCTTTAAATACAATCTGTCCTCTAACTGCCATCTCCTATCCTTTTTTAACTATTTTTTTTCTTCACATCTTAGTTCCATTCCCAAAATATCAATTTACATGACGCTACTTAGTTTATGTGTCGTTTCTTTTAATTTATCTTATCCAGTTTTTTTTAACCATCAATCAATATCTAAACCACTTAATTTGCTCTGGATAGAACGATACCCCTCCAAACCGTACATCAAAGAAGGTTTCCCGGGCAATAAGACAACTCTAGTAAACTCTACTGTGATCTTCCAATGTCCCCCCACCTCGGACTTGGAGCCATATATTCAGTGGCTCCGGGTCTATAACCTGACCTACGTAGAAGAGAACAGTGAGGAAGATAACAATATTCCCAGTGGGAAGACTTTACAGGTACCAGCAACAAGTGGTTGTGGCTGGTGAAGGAATGGTGATGGTTCTATCTCTGTCCTCTTTAATTTTAAGATGATTTACATTATCGTAAAAACTTTTCTTTCGTGTAAAATGATGTAACAATGTAACTAATATTTATATGTCTATGTATAAGATAAAATGTGATTGTAGTGAAACTTGTTATAAACTAATTTATCCAAATGAAGTAGATTAATACTGTTTTTTGTAGAATATATTCAAAATACCAGGGGTGTTAGTTGAAGTTTGCCGGTTTTTTCAATAAAGAAAACGCTTAATTCTCAAGGGAATCTCAAATTTTTTTTATTCAAAGTATTGACCATCGGATTCTATACATTTTGCCCATCTTTGAGGCAAATCATGGATACCATTCAAAAAAAAAAAATTTCTCTTTCGAGGCAAACCATTCGACGAGCCATTTTTCGACTTTTTCAAAATTGGCGAAGCGCTGCTCTGCGAGTGAGTGTCCCATCGATGCGAAAAGGTGATAGTCGAACGGGGCAAGGTCTGGAGAGTACGGCAGATGCGATAATATTTCCCAATTTAATGCTTTGAGAGTGTTCTTCACTACTTTAGCTGTATGAGGCGGTTTGGCGGTTTGGCGGTTTTTTCGATTTGTCTCTCGTTCATTTGGTGTGGTACCCATTTTCCATACTTTTGGATCTTTCTCATGGCTTTTAAACGTTGGCAAATTGCTCCTCGGGTCACATTAAGTGTTTGGGCTAACTGTTGTTGCGATTGGGTTGGGTCTTCATCGAATAACGCCTGTAATTCTTCGTCTTCGAACTTTTTCGTTGCACCAGGATGTTCATTGTCTGTTAAATCGAAATCTCCACTTTTAAATTGACGAAACCATGTCAATCACTGGAGCATGTTCACCATAAGTTTCTACCAGCAAACGATGAGCTACAACTGCTTTTTTCTTTTGATGAAATAAGAAAAGCAACGAATGCCGCAAATGCGATTTACTTGGAACGAAACTCGACATATTCACTGAGGAAACCAACTATGACACTATTATTTTGGCAGAATGTAACTTGTGTATTTTCGAAGGTTAATGTCCATAGAAAAATATGACATAGATGCCATATCATAGAAATGTATACATATCTCTAGCGACATCTGAGTAAAACCGGCAAACTTCAACTAACACCCCTGGTATGTTATTTACATTGAAACTACAGCGGAAATCAGTGAATTTTTATTGTGTGTTTTCTCTTTAAACTCTTTTTTCTCATAGTAAATAAAGTAAGAAAAGAAATTGTTAAACTTATTGAACAAAAACTAGACATGTAGAAGATGGTAAGAAATGGTATCATAGAGTAAGAAAACGTGACCATTGATTATTACGCTCACTGATTTTAGTGCAAAAAGTTTATTGCTTTCTTACTGCACAACTATTGGATACGTTATTCTTGAATTTTAAAGTTGAAATTATTGTTTTTAAAAAAAAAAAATCACATTCACTATGATTTATTGCTCTAAATTTTATTATTACTGTTTACTTATGTGTCAATTACCATTTTAGAACGATTGCACCACAAGCCAGTGCTGACACAAGCGCCGAAGAACCAGACAAAAGTTGTGGGCGAGAATGTAACCTTTTTCTGTGAGATCCTCTCCGACATGCACCCGCACATCTTTTGGATCGGTCCGCTGACCGTCCCTTTCGACCCTACTGCTCTTAACTCTTATGATCAATTTGTGGGGAAGGTATATATCTGGTTATGGGCTCTTCTGTCACTAATCTACCAGTTAATGCATGAGAACTAACTAATATTATATGCCTAGGATCAGGTATTTCAAACTTTCGTCACATTTGATGAACATCATATTACCGAGCAGTGCCATTTTGAATTTTCGACATTCACGTTCGGAAACAAATTAAAAAAATTAAACGGTAGATTTTTCCCATTAAACGCTGATTTACGATCCATTTAAACATTGAAAATAAAAATGTAATTATTCGACAAGCACAGCATGATCATTATGCTTAGTTGAAAAGCTGTAACATATTGAGAATCAGCACTTATAAAATCAAAATAGTGTTGATCGACAGTTACGTTTGTCAAATTGTGTCGAAAGTTTGAAACAACCATACCCTAGGTTTTGTTGATGCAAATCCATCACTGTTTAAGTTTGTCTTAAATACTATACGGCAATACCTATGTAATTCTAAATTAGTATAATTGAATTTTGATGTTACCAATGGATGTACAATCTACTTGGATTGCGTTGATTCGCTGTTTATCTCAGCGACGCTCAGTCAGTTTCAATGCAAATGGCAGCAAAACAAAAAATTGTTGTGAGAAGTTTACTGCACATATTGTTTACTGTTCATTGCATTCGCAATACATACTGTATAATGGGCGTGCGTGGCACTCTTTAGATAATTTTGGTGGGTCTCTCAAAATATGATTTTGGTATCAGAAAAAAATAATTCTTGCAAAAATGGATTTACACCAACCCTTTTTTAATGGACGATTCTCACTTATATAACGCAAGACACTGCAGTTATTTAATGTCAAGCAATTATTTTAACTCTTTGTATGCGGGAAACGGAGATTACAGTCCTTAACATTTTATGCTTTTGAGATGTGTTTAACATTTTATCTGCAAATTTTGAATAAACATTATTGATTTCATTTGATTACACATTATCAAATTCGCTCATTAATCGGTTACCTGATATTCCCGCTGCACGTGTATCAAGGCTAATATTCCACCCACATACAAAGCGTTAAGGGCTTACCTGATTTACTGAAGAAATGCATCTAATATAATTAACTTGTTAATGTAAAAAAATACAGAAAACCTTAATTCAGGAAGTTAATCTAATTTGTAATAAATAAAATTACATATGTATTGTTTCACAATATGTAAATTCCTTCTCAATTTTTACAATACATAATTACAAAACCTACAATTATTTTGTTTGTTCGGTCTGTAAGTAAATTGGCTGAATGTTTGGTTTTGGGATATTTTTGGGACTCGTAAATTTTGTCTAAAATATGTTGTCATAGTGAAATCCGAAATTATAAACATCCTCATTTACCATAGATTTTTTCATGGGATATCTTCTATGCCAAATCCTCAACAACATTTGGGAACTTGTGATGGATAATTTACAAGCTCCGATATGTTAGTAAAAGGATTGGGGGAGATCTCAAATTAAGTATTATTCATAATTTAATTGATTAATTATTTTGTCACTAATATGAAAGAAATACTCACAAAGCTATTTTAAAGTTAATTATCCTGGTCTGCTCATAGCAAAATAATTTTTCCAAATAACATCACTTCAATTTCATCACCATCGTTTGAAAAAGCTATCAATTGAAACCACTCTTGTTTGTAGAACAGATATTATAGACACACCTAAACCTTGGCAATCTAAATATATCTAAACTGAATGCTGTCAATTAATAAATCACATATAAAATTTTCAAAAAACCTCTTCTGAAATAGCCATTACAAAAATGTAGGCGAGAGGTAATTATATTAATCCATTTTTTTATTTCCATAGTCAAGCGCAACAAACGATAACCCAGCGGTCTTGGAACTCTCCAACATCACATTAGAAGATGAGGGCTGGTATATCTGCATTGCTGGGAACACCCTGGGGAAAACATTTGCCAAGGCCTATCTCACAGTTTTGGAATGTAAGTTACATTCATTTATTGGTCCATCAAAAATGTCTATACGCTCAACAAATAATAATTGTGATGACAACCTACAGCTCTGTGAAACTACACTTTTATTTCTCCTTCATTAGCTTTCTGGCTTCCACTATTAGACAGACCTCTCTCATATATTAAAACTTGTTGATAAATAGAATCACTTTGAATATCGACATATTTAGCATTAATGAAGCTGAGTTTAAACGTAAACTTTTGTTGCTACTTCTATAATACCAGTATGTGTTGTATGCAATTTACTGAGATTATATATATCGTTCCTTGTTTCTTTAAATTTTTTATAAGTAATTATTTCGGATGTTATACATCCTGTCTTATTTAATAACATATTTAAAAATGCCTTATAACAGAAATTTTGTTAAATTTTTAAAGGAATGAAGAGTTGAATTGAATCGAATTAAATTGAATATATCTCTAGTTTTTATTCCACTTATGTGCAGGTCCTAATATGATCATAGTTTTCTTGAGATTTAACTTTAATCAAATATTACTATTGTTGTTGTTCAAGCTCATTCTAAATTGACTAGATCTCCATTTTTTTCACATCAGGACAATATTATCGGCATATCAAAATTGTAACTCCTTGTATTTCATTCAATATAATTAATATTTTGTTTTTTTGCAGCTTACCCAGAGCCGACCATTGCGAGGGGACAGTCCATGTTGGTGAATATCCTGGCCGGAGTGCTTTGCACCATGTTCTTAATTGCTCTGATCATTGTGATCTGCATCTTTAAGAAGCTGAAGCGGGAGAAGATGAAGAAACACCTGGCCATTGAGACCGCGCGGGCCGTTGTGGTGACACACTGGACCAAGAAGGTGACTGTAGAGAAGCAGAACCTGGAAAATGGACAGACCACAGGAGCTGTGACAGAACCTTTGGTAAGTCAAACTGTTGTGTTTCTTCATGTTAGCTTTAATTAGTTCATCATTGAAGAAATTAATATTAACATAACCTGACGACCTGGGTTCGAGTCCCAGATGCTACTGAAATCTTTTTAGTTTCTGTCCTTTTGTCCGGTTTCATCTTTCATTTAGGTTATGTTAATATTATTTTCTTCGATGATTAAATATTACAAGGAGGTTTTTAAATCTCAATGAAAATAATTAATAATTAAAAATTTAATTAGTTCATTAATAGTAGTTTACCTTCGTAAAATTGTGGTTAGTTCAAGTTGCAAAATATGAATGCTGGCCATAGACTCTTATTACTTGAATGTGATATTGAAATCATCAGCATCTGGAATGGGGATACCAGTAGGCTATCATTAAAGGTCTTTGAAATGTGTCACTTTTAGGAGAATGCCAAAACTATCGTAGACTTAACACATAACTAAACTGGAGGTATTACTTCAAATAAACAATAAATATAAACATTTACATACATACATGGCAAAATTAAAACATCAAAACAAAACTAACCAATGCACATCAATACTTGTACCACATTTAACACATCCACATGAACACCGCAACACAGGTTCTCCTAGTGAGGGTTCACAAACAATGATTAAATATTACAATGAGGTTTACAAACTTCAATAAGTTATAAAAAATAAATTGAATATACCTTTTCATTCACAGTATCATCTCTCAAACCTACCTTACACTCCACATTATAGACACCATACAAAGCACCTTCATTATACTGTGTAAAACACATTATGTAAAATGGTACCGTGTAATTTATAGATATAAATAAATGCAGCATAAAACAAAAAATCCCCACAATCAAGAAGATATGAAAAATACCAGTAGGAACTAATGAAAATAAACAGGGAAAGCATGAAATTTAATCGAAACATATGATATGAAGTCAGACTCAACCTTCCTTTTCCCCATCTCCTGTCCCTCCCACTTCCTTCAGTCACACAACATTCCCTTAGTTGGAATTGCCATATTGCCACCACATCCCGGTAGTTGGAACCCTTGTGAGTTATTTTGGAATATTTTGTCCTGGTGATCAGGTTGTCTAATATTATGATTTTTTCACAGTTGATGCCCATTGTGAAGATCGAAAAGCAGAAGCTGTCTCAAGTTCAGAGCACCAACACGGACTCGATGCTGGTGTCAGAGTACGAGTTACCGGTGGACATCGACTGGGAGCTGCCGCGGGAACTCCTGGGGCTGGGGAAGATCCTGGGCGAGGGAGAGTTTGGGAAGGTGGTGATGGCTGAAGGGAACGGACTGCTGAAGCAAGGACTCAATTCTGTGGTGGCAGTGAAGATGCTGAAAGGTAGTTATTTATTTTAACCTAACTTAATCTAATAGTGTTTAAGACTCGCATGGCAATATTGTTGTTTGACTTTTGAGATATTGAGTCATGTTAACATCTGTCCTAATGATGAACAGTGTGTGAAACGTTAGATCAAGAAGGAGGAGGAAGGCTAAATTATCTAAAAAAATCTGACTTCGTGTTTTAACCATTTCGAGGCATTTCTGAAAGAATATTGGGCGTTTACTGCAATGTTTTTGAGACTAGTACATGTCCCATAAAATCTTATACATACATGTATGCAAGTAGCTGTGGAAAGATTTGGCATTACAGCATGAACATAGCAGCTTGAGGGTTAATTATAAAAGCGAATTTTTAAAGCGAATTGCGAATAGTCATTGTGAAATATCACCTCAACAGCGCTTAGTATCCAATAAGGTCATTTTGATTGAAAATCCTGTAGTGTAGGTAAATAAATCTCTCACTCTTGAACTAGAATGAAGCAACTGATGCAAACTTCTTTCTAAATTACAAAATGAGACTGAAAACTTTTGTTCCTAATAAAAAATAATGATTTTTTTTCCAGAGGGACATACTGATGCTGAAATGATGGCTCTGGTTTCTGAAATGGAGATGATGAAGATGATTGGGAAACACATCAATATCATCAATCTTCTGGGATGCTGCACTCAGAGTGGACCACTGTTTGTCATTGTAGAATATGCGCCACACGGTAACCTCAGAGAGTTCCTCAGGAATCATAGAACAGGCAATGGGTAAGATGTTAATTCTCATGAATACTCTTGATTCAAGATAATTAGAAGAAGAATTACAGAACTTTTTTGTTTAAGACATTATTCAAAAAGTCTTTGATCTCCTTTTGACCACGTTCCAGGGCGAATGCGGCGCCCCTTTTGACAATAATTTTTATTTAATATTAATGAATACATGAACAACATATCTACCACTGAAAGCACTGATTATTTGTACATCTTGTTATGCCCTTAACGGCGAGTGCATTACATGAGTAAATGGATGTTCTTTTCATTCTTTATTACTCCAGAACTTTTGCTTCTGATGGACAGTAATTTGTGGAATTTGTATTAATTGCGCATTATTGTAAAACAACAAATAAAAGTACTTAAATTCAGTCTATTTATAACATTATTTTATTCTAGATACGAACCAGCCATGGGAATGGATGACAGTCACTACAAAGAAAAGAGAGCCCTTACCCAGAAAGACTTGGTCTCTTTCTCTTATCAAGTTGCTCGCGGAATGGAATATTTGGCGTCGAGAAGGGTAAGTTTTTTTGTTCAATACAGACAATCTTTGTCAGAGAAAATAAAGATTTAGTTTATACGTATTTATGTATATAAATATCGTATTTATATATAAATAACGTCATCATCAGCCTCTATGTATTCAGTGCTGGATGAGTTCTATCCTCCCCAAGTTGCTACACCGATAGATGATTAAGTTTTTATCTAACTTAATTATCTTGTTGATTGAGCGAATTTTCAGACTGCTTTAAAGTCACTTTTGTCCATCGACTTATACGGATAAGATTCAATCCCACCTTCTTGGGTCTTCCGAGAACTTGGATTAAAAGATCAATTATTGTTTTATTTCCATGCTAATAAATTGTATATCTCTTTTCTACAGTGCATCCACCGTGATTTGGCCGCCCGAAATGTTCTTGTGTCCGACGACTACGTGCTGAAGATTGCCGACTTTGGTCTGGCCAAGGATGTCCAGTCCAACGATTACTACAGGAAGAAAACGGAGGGACGATTGCCCGTCAGATGGATGGCCCCTGAATCTCTTTACCATAAAGTATTCACAACACAAACTGATGTGTAAGCTTCAAAGATTATCTTTTCTTGTATCGGTGTGTGAAAGAAAAAAAGCGAATGAACCCAAGCCTGAACCATACTTGTTAGATACTGCACTAACCACTCGAAGCGGCTCAATAAATTCAATACTTTAGTCGACGGTGCATCAAATACAAATTTTGAGCAAAAATCTAATAAAATGCCAACTTGTGTACTAAGATTGTAAAAACAATACTGGAAAGTTTGGTTCTAATGAAACCGCCATAGCAGGGTAGCATACTTGCGGGGAAAGAGCCGAACCGAATTGAACCCACGGTCCCCTCCCCGTACCACTCACCTCCCCACAATGAAATGAAAAACGCTTTGAGTTCACGTTTGTATGGGCCTGACATAGAATAAAGAAGAATACAAAAAAGTTGTGTGTTTCGTGACTTAAAAGTCTGGTCATTTGGGCCTAAAATTTCTAATCTAAAAAATTATTTCATCATCATTTCATTTCGATAAAATAGAATGACAATGTACAATGCAGGCAGTGTAAAAGATATAGAGCGATGTATTTTCATTGGCTCTCTCAGGACTAGAACCAAAAGGTCTAAGTCAGAGGCTACACCGGCTTCCAATCAAATCTACATGGAAGGCATTTCTAGTCTGTATTCTTTATTCCATGAAATCTCTATAATTGTTATCTACCTCTATGGACACAACAGAGTGGAAGATACTCTCAGTATCGCCCTGGTGAAAGACCACCATTCAGAATTGAAACGTTGCTTGAAATGGCTTTTAGCCGTGTTTGGTGACCAGATCTGAATAGCCAGGTATTTCCCCACCTTCCTTTCCCCTTCTCCTTCCCCACCCCAATACCTTCAGCCTCACAACATTCCCCAATTGGGAATGCCATAGTCTCACTGGCTCCAGACGGTTGGGAGCAGTTGGGACTCTTGTGCGGTATTCATGTAAAAAAAAAAAACCCATTTTTTGTGAATTTTTTCCTGCTTTGGAACACACATTTTCAGCTTCATTGTTCAGATTCACTCCAAACTAACTCTTTATGAATAATTTTAATTTGAATGATGGTTTTTTTTCTTCAGATGGTCGTTTGGAGTACTGCTGTGGGAGATCATGACATTGGGAGGAACTCCATACCCCACGGTTCCTGGACAATACATGTACCAACATCTGAGCGCAGGACACCGGATGGAGAAGCCTCCTTGCTGCTCCTTAGAAATGTTAGTAAATTAATTAGTAAATTGAATATCAGTAGTGTTAGGGAGTTATGAAATTTGATGTTGACGAATGAAGTTTAATAGATCATGGAATATCAAGATAAGGGAATCTATCAGAAGAATATCTTGTTCTTTTGTCAAACTGACACTCAAACTATTTCTTGAAACTCTTGCATTCGCAAACAAGAGAAGGAGAGGAAGGTGGGCAAAGTAGAAAAAGCTCACCGATGCAATGAACGGACCAATTCTGTCAAGCTTCTTCAGGTTCCTGCCCTAGCCCATGAATTTTTTGAGTATTGTTTTCCATTCACTCCATTAATAAAATACGTTTTCCAGATACATGCTGATGAGAGACTGCTGGTCCTTCCAGCCATCAGACCGGCCATCCTTCAGTGAGCTGGTTCAGGATCTTGACAGGATCCTGACCATCACGGCCAACCAGGAGTACCTAGACCTTGGTCTCCCTCAACTCGATACTCCACCATCAAGTTATGACGGGTCGCAAGATGAGAGTGATTGTGATCTTCCCTTCCTTAGTTAATAATAATATAACCATAAAACAAGAACATTCTAATCCTCGTAAAAAATAAAGTAAGATTGTTCTAATCTGTGGAAAAAGTAAACAAGGAACTTTCTTAGTTGCGTTAAATAAACATTATTCTAATTGATTTTAAATCAGAAACATTATTTTCAATAATTATCTAATTCAAATGAAAATGTTCTTCACAGTTCGTGAGGATATTCTTCCAAATTTGAAATGAATCTAAGAACATTCTTCACAGTTCAAAATTATTTGAGGATATTCTTCCAAATTTTGAATTGAAACTAAGAACATTCTTCATCATTCAAAAGTGAAGATATTCTACCAAATTTGAATTGAAGAACATTCTTCATAGTGAAAATAAGAAAGAGGTGTTCTTACATCAATTTAGAAACACATAATATGTCACAATCAATGGAAAAATACCGCCCATGCGGTGGAATTTACGAAAATTAGTTAAATATTTGTAAAATCACAAAAAATGTTATTTGTTATTAAGTTTTAAGGTGTTTGTATACATTATTGCATCTAAAACTACAAAGTGTATTTTATATGTTTTTAAAAAAACAATCCGTAACTCTCAAAAAAATCAGTTTTTAGTTCCTCCTGTACAATTAACATTTTTGACATATGGGAGGTATTTTCCTGCTGACGACGATATGTACAAACATTGTTGAGTGTGGTAGTGAAAGTGCCAAAAAGTAAACATTAGAAAAAACAATGAATTCGGTCTTTGTGCCATAATTTGAGTACCAAAAATTAATATATTGTTTTTAGTGTATTCGTTCTTATTTCACATGAAGTATATTTTAATAAGTGTGGTTGTGTATTTGACAATTTTTTATACAATGTTCTGAATTTCTATTGAATATTAACAAAAAAAAGTGAATAATTCCGATGAAAACAACTCTAAAACGATGTGAAATACATCAATCAATAAATGTGAAAAAAAAAAACTTGTTCTGGTCTAGTCAGTTACGTAGGTACATACTGGAATATTTTTAATTGCTTTATATATTGTTCATCATCATACCAAAATATTATGGAATCCGCACCAAAGGACTCACTTATTGGAAAAACGTATTATATTTTTAAAATAGTATGAATTTAAGAATACCAAAGATAGGTATTAAAAATATCATTACAGCAAACAGCCATGACAATTCCTTATAGAGGGGCAACTGCACGAAATGGAACTACATATCTTATTAAGTTCGGTGTTCAAAGCCTTTTCCGAACTGTAAGTGCCTCACAGAATAAAGAATTTCAATTATCACAATTAATTTCTTAGTAAATTAGTTTTCACTGAAAAGATTCATAAATCATTTCAAAATAAATAAAAAATTTTTTTAGGGGAATATAGAATCAAATAAATAAGTCATCTCAGTGGGAAAATGGCTTTGAACGCCAAAACAGTTGTCAAAATAAAAAAAAAACTAAAATACTTGGAGAACTTAATAACGTCATTAAATTTGGCATATTTAAATTTAAAAAAAAATATGGAGTACTATGAATTATATACAATAACAAATAATAAGCAGAACTAAGTTAAACATTTTTATCAATTACTCAAAATATATATAAAATATATAACTCCAGTCTGAAATATAGAAGTGAAAGATAGTTACAAAGGTTTTCTTAAATAAAAAAATCATATTAAAATTAAATTCCATCATGAATTGACAGTTTCAAAATTAGAAATAATGAAATATTTATATATGTTTTCAAATTGTTGAAATTATTTAGATACGTAACTATAATTGATACAAAAAAATCTTTTCTTAATATTGCATTCTCACTTTGGGAAAGAAAGTAATAAAAATAGTTTCATTTTAAGCAATTGCTTACCTACTGTAATCCCCTTTCATCAAAGGAATTTTCATAGTTAAATAAAATCAACCCAAATACCCGTGCATTTTTAATATATATAGCTATTATTACATAAGTTTACCTATGTCAATTGGAAAAAGTTTTTTTGTCTGTTGACTAAAAAAAAAAATATATGTCAGCTGTTTTCAAGTTAGCTTCACTCATATGTCGAATTATTTTTTTTTACTGTTTTTCTATGCATGGCCTAGTTTATGCAGATATTCTGGGAATCAAAGAGAAAAATCAAATATTGTCATGTTATAATGATGTTTAGTTATAAAGGTATTAAATTTACCAATCTTCTGTGTCATAAATTAATTGTAAATTTGTGTTCTAGTGTATAAAGATAATGTATAGTATTTTACCATGACAAATTTATATATTTAATGCCTCACATATTGTTTATGTAAATACATATGTATGTACTTTAGGGTCTATCTGTTGGCGTTGATTTATATATTAAATTTACCTGCAATATGAAAAGATATAATCATTATTTATATAATCATCATCACTTTCTAAACTTTGTATGTATAAATGCATTCTAAGGAATGGTTTTAATGTGTTTACAAATTCATACTAGTGATTGTTTACGAAGACCGCAGTGTGTATTAACTCCTTGCATTCAAATAAAAGAGATTGCATACTTGCATACATATTACATTAGAGCTACATTAATTTATTTTCACAAGCAGCCTCACAATAACTTTTCACCAGCAATTTTTTTTACAAATTCTTAATTAAACCAATTTTATTTAATCTTATTTCCCTGAAGAACTTCCTTTTACAATGATGATCTTGTAAAACATATTCTACTTTGCACTATTTTGTAAAACAGTATTTATTTTTCTAGCAGAAGTTTTACGTCAGATATTATTATATATAATGCGGAATATAAAGATAGGTACTCAAAGACAAACACATTTTACTAGTCAATTCGATCATAAATAATGCTATTTGATAAATTGACGACTTTTTATACATTACGAAATGTTTTTTTTTACATTTACTCTCATGAATATCATTGAATTTGATTGTTTATAGTCACCAGTTAGGTAAGTAAGATACTCATATAATTAAAATAATAATTCATGGATAATAATAAAGAATTGAACAATTTTGAATTTTTGTAAATATTTTTGTATTTTCCTATGGATAAGATATTTATGAATTGTAAAAAATATAAAATATGTTACAAATAACCGACGAAGAAAATTGCATAAAAATAATAAAATGATGCAAAAATTATCAAAAACAAATCAAAATTTTAAATGAAGTTTTTTATGCAATGTTATTAAAAAAAATATATACCCACCAATAATTGGCAAAATTAAAACTGATCATAAAATGAATTTTAATAAATTTTACAAACATGCATCAATTTTAATTTAATGTGTAAACATATTACCTTTTTTATACATTAACGATTTATAAAAAAACACAATGTTGAATGTAGAGCCATGTTAATACGATATTTGTATATGTATAGAGTTGAATAAATAAATAAAAATCCTAATTGATAATTTTTATTTCAAATTATTTAGAATAAACATATTTTGAAGACACATCATTGAACAATTTTGAATTTAAACACATCACAACAAAAAATACAGTGGTAAGATTTCATAGGCAAGTAATTTACTCAATCAAAAAAACAAAACATTTCGCACAGCAAAATAATGGCTACGACTTTTTCCTACTTTGTTTGATTTGAAAACTAACTATTTCGGACGCAATTCTAAATATTACATTGGATATAACTACATGAATTGATATGTAATGCTCGGGTTTGGTTCTATATTGCAATTTTTTTTCTTCTAAACTCGTTTACACATTTTTTGTTGATAAAAACACAGATATGTATAATTAATTCATTTAAGGGGGAGAGGGACGTCGAGAGTTATTATTTATTAATTCAAAATAATCATATTATTATTACGCAATGCGATAAACATAATGTTTCAAGCGCACTTGAAGTGAAATAACACAAAACTGCGCTATATAAATGCTTTGTTATTATTATTATTATTTATTATTTTTAAATAGAAAAATATTTATTAAATATTTTATTAATTTACATAGGCATTGTTTCTTTTTTCTTTTGTAATGCGGATTACAAATCATTGATTAGGTTTATTTACAAAAACGCAACGACAAATTATTAAACATACTTTTCTCAACTTAAATATTTTATAAAACATACAATGGGATGGTTATAAAAAAGTAATATTTCTGATTAGATTTTGATAAATACTAAGCCTATGTAAATTTATAAAATATTTAATAAACATTTTTTTATTTTAAAACATTATGTTTATCGTATTGCCTAATAATACTATCATTATTTTGAATTAATAAATAATAACTCTCCGACATCCCTCTCCCCCTTAAGGGTAAACGAAACATATAACGGGCTCACAGATGGCGGTAATTAAAAAAAAATTTGGAATAAAAACACCTTTAGCACGTAATGCTTTCAAATTTTGAGACAAATTGTTTGTTGGAGGGTGTACATATGGAATAATTATTTTAAATGTAGGTTTAAAGTCCTCCAAGAAACTTACTATTACCCCATTTCATATTTTGTATGCACACCCCGAAACAAACAATTAATTTCAATATTTAAAAGCGTCATGTACTAAAAGTGTTTTTTCTTTAAGTTATTAAATTACTGCCACGTTTCGTTTACCCTTAATGATAAAATTTTGATGGAATCATTGAAAATTACATTTAATAATCGAAGTTCCTACTTTGATCGGGCTTGAACTTCCTTCAAATAAGCATCCTGTTTTTTTACTAAACATGCCTCCCCCTTCAACATTAGGTATATCTAGCCTCAACCCCACATATATATGTATATTTAATTATTCAGTTTATCAACAAAAATACTAAAAAAAAATTGCCTTCCTTTTCTCTTTTCCGCCGCTTTGGTAGTTTGCGCAGTTTGGTCGTAGCTCGACGACAGTCGGCACGCTTCCATGCCTTATCTCCATTTGTTTCTATTATCTATGGTTTCACACTATCTAGTCAGTGGCTGAGTTGGCACCGTGTCTGGGTCTCACCCAGGCGTCGTGAGATCAATTCCTCAGCTGGCTATGTCCTCCACCACGACACAAGCAACATCTTCCACTTACTGCGATGGTAGTAAGAGATTTTCAAATATTGTCAGATTATTCATTACCAGAGAATATTTGTAAAACGTATATATTTCACCGAGACTAATAGGTATATTTTTTCTTTTGCCAACATATTTGTTTCCCTCCCACCCGACCCCCAATTTCCAGTGTTACAGGCTCCATACAGCGCGTTTAATTTAACGGAAAATTTGGCCAAAGTTCGTGAGTGACAACTTTGCGACAGTCTCCGGATAACCGAAGGAAACTTGACTTGGCCACACCGTCTCTACTCTCTACCTTGCTTTCTGCTTCACTACCTTGCGACTTGCGACCTCACCAGTGCCGTACTTCAGTCACGGTGAGCTCTGGGTCTTTTAGGACCTTCAGATTTATTCGGTGTTATTATGTGAATACAGCAAAAGAGTCCTAACTGCTCTCAACCGTCTGACGCCAGCGAGACTATGGGATCCTCAAACGGCGTATGTTGTGAGGCTCAAGGTAGTTGGAGAGGGAAGAAGAAGGTAGGAAAGTACCTGGATTCAGTATTCAGATCTGGTCATCAAACAGGGCTACAGCCATTTCAAGCAAAATTTCAAAGTGAATGATGGTTTTTCACCAGGGCTAAGGATACTAAGAGTATCTTCCACTCTGGAACGTGCGGCAAATATTGTTATTTCGATGGATTAATTGTGAAACAACACAAATTAATTAAATAAAATTTACGTGCGCACATCGGTATTTGAACCCGCGACCTCCTGATTCGTAATCTCACGTAGCCTGTTGTATTAGGCGAGAGATCTTCCAGAGAGCTACCGAAACATTGAAATGAATATATGCGTAGGTGTTTACGTGTGTATGGAAATGTACTCATGTGTGCATGCATGCACATACGAGTATATAAAAAAAGTTCTGTATATTTTTTACATCCAACCCTTACGCATGTCTTTTCTATCTACTATTTTCTTTTATATTTTTTCCAATTTTCAGCATGTTTATATACTAAATCCATATGTTTACACTAGACTTCATACAAAGTAACTGTACTCCTAAGTAACTATAAAACAGGCAGCCGCCTAGTATGGTGATCTAATGTATCTACTCCATGTAAATGTCTCCAATAAATAATAATACGAATTAAATTATTTAACCTCATTATAATTTTTAATAATTGAAGAAGATAATATCATGAACAAATATAATAAAATATGAAAGAGAAAAATACGGTTCCACGACAAATCAACGCACGCGTGAATCGGAAAACTTTTTAACCCTTACCACTCCATTATTTTTTAATATTTGTTATCAGCCAACTCTAATTTAAATACTGTCAAAATATTAATTTATTGATAGGCAGTTACAAAAAGTTTATTTTATAGTAAAACAAAAACGGAAAACAGTCGAAATCTTATTGAAACGTGAATTTAAATGTTTTTTATCGAATAATCACAAGAAACAATGTCACGTAAGGTTTTGCGGGCGAAAACATACCGCGCGGGCACATCTTATCTTGTCGGCCGCCAGCCGACAACTGAGTTGTAGCGTACAAATAGTGATGTCGGCTGGCACCTGACAAAGGTGTGGTAAGGGTTAAAAGTGATTTGAAGTGCGTAAAAAAATGTTATCCTCATTTAATTTTGGTATTTTTAGTTTTGATAAAAATGACGGAAAATAATTAGGTCTCGATAGCATAATTGTATAGTGTTGTCCCGGTAAGACTGGGGTTCTGAGGTCGAGTCCCATTTGCGACCTTTTAATTTTATTAATATATATGTTTTGTTAATATTATCTTCTTCAACGAAAACATAATAACCAAAACAGTTGAACCTATAAGCGAGTTTAAGTCCCATACCAAGCACAATTACGGCCGGTCTTCCCAACCCTTTTGCCTCAACACTGCCGAAATTTTACCTCATCACTGTTCAAATGCACAAATACGCTCTTCCCAACGAAATTCTCTATCAAATTTACGATCAATTTATGATATCGATTTTTGTACATTAAGTTCCACTCGACAGAGGACTAGATAAAAAGTGTCAACAGGATTAATAAATGTCAAATATTGAATGACAAAGATTTATTTCCGTTTTCCTATGTCAAAACATGTTTTTTTTAATGTTTTAAATAAAACTCAAGAAAATCTAACTTACTTGACTTATTATAATCTACGTTCTGTCTTGTTTTTCATGAAAGAGAAACGTCAAATGTCAAAAGTTCGTATCTGAAAGTGGGCGTGCACTATTTTATTTTCTATGAAAGTGGGCGGGTACTATTTTATAGTCAACGAAAGTGGACGGACACCTCCATAGATAATTTAGGATAAAAAATGCTTGGAAACAGGCAAACCGAGTGAATGCCCAACAAAACACTTGGCTGATCGGTGCCTCAGATTGATCATTCGAAAAGTTGGGAAGAACGGCCGTTAGAGGCAGTCTCTTTTTTTTGGCGAGGTACAGCGACAAACCATGAAACGTATTTAATATATTCCATCAAGAACTTCTGATAAATAAATAAAAAATCGTCTTCGGCAAAGCTTTAAAGCATTTTATCACGATCAAAGGCTAGAGCCGGTCCTGCATCTCGCACCTCGCAACTTGCAACTCGCTAAGATACTCGTACTATCCCAAACGCTGTCTTTGTCGCTTGACAAATAGGCCAAATAACGGACAAGTCCCGTGACACTAACAAACGTTTATGAAGAAACTTTTAACCGAATCCCGCAGCGGGATAACGCTTCGTGTGCGGTTTTGTGATTTCGCCCTGATAATATATATATATAACTTTCTGTACTGCGGACTGTAGACCGTAGACTGGGGGCAAGTCAATGTTTAATATTCATCTCGTTACAATGCGACCCACTTCTGAAAGTAGGGGAAAGTAGAAAGTAGACGGTTGTTAGGTTTAGGTGTATTTGAAGTTTTATTACTCTGCAAGATGAAAAGTGAGTGATCATTTTGGTATCCCCCTTCTAAAAACAATTATTTTATTTAGAGCCTATATTACAACGCACCGATAGACGTAGCAGCTAGCTAGCTGTCGGATAACCCGGTAAAATAGAACAGTTAAAAATAAGAATGAAAGTAAGAACCAATGGCAAAGAAACTCATCCAATATGATTGTAGGCGTATCTACAGATAGCTCGTAGTTAGTAGCAAGTGATGTAATATTTAAAATATTTAACCAGCAGCAATAACGCATGCACTTTTTTTTGATATTTGAAGCAATTCATTCAACAAGAGGATTGCTCTTCCCACCGATGTGACAATTGGCAAGTCCTGTAAGTCGATGGATCAATGACAAAGAAATCCATTATAACATAAAAATTAATGTTTTCCAAAGTAGACGATTTTTCGAACTATTCCCTACCAGGTGGTTATGACCATCGATATCTTATTTTACTAGATCTGAAGAACCGGGTTAATTTATTTTCCATGTCGCATTCATCCCCCAGTCTTCCCAAAGCCAACAGCATTTTCCAAATCGAGGATCTCATTGTCCTGCTAGCTTTTAAAAAAATCTGATTACTGCACACGAGTCCCAACTGTTTGAAGCTAGTGCGACTATGGAATCCCTAATTGGGGTAAGGCTGAAGGGGGTGGGGAAGAGAAGGAGATGGTGATGATGAAGGTTGGGAAGTACCTGGCTACTCAGTGGTCACGAAACACGACTAAATAGATTTCAAGAAAGTTTCTATTCTGAATGGTGGTCTTTCACCAGGGCGTAACTGAGAGTATTTACCACTCTGGAACGTGCAGCCAATATGCTAAGTAGGAATATGTATGTTATTTTAATTTGAATTAAATGTGAAACAACGCTTATAGATTGAACACGCGAATTCTGGATTCGTAGTCGAGGTTCTTAACCGCTTGATCACGAAGGTAGTTAATTAGTTAGTCTTATGAAACATATCGCATAAAAGATACATTAAAAAGTTTACCGATTGGGCACCTTTAGATTAGCGATTAGCTGCTCTAGAGACACCCTTTATAACAAGAATACATTTGATAATAACTTTTCTTTCAAATATTCACCTTTCATCTCCAATATCAACATTACGACTTTAATATAATAACAACTCCAGCGGCATTCATACACCTCTAAAACTAGCGTAAAACTCACATAAAACTCCGCTCTTTATTGTCCTTTCAAGAGAATTTTCCCTTTTCAATAATAATAATTACAGAGATCCCAGGAAATGCGGCAAAGGTCACCAGTGTTCGCCTTTCACCACCCGCCATAAAACCCATGAATTTTTATCGCTTGCTTATAAAACAACGAAGTGGGTTTTTAACTAGGGGTCGATTCTTGATCATCGCCGATAAAATTACCGGCTATTAAATATTTACAATGATACATTTTTGGTATTTTAAAGAAATTTGGTGCGGAGAAAAAAAAGAAATGTTGAATAAAGTAAAATTTAGTCATCAAATCGTACATATTAGAGAATCTATCTATCTTCTGTTTGTGTGTAATACAAATATATATATATATAATAATATGTACAAAAATGAATTAAAAATTGCTTTGTGTTCCCCACTTTATTATTTATTTGTTTTTAAAATATATGATATTTAATGGAGACATTTACATGGAGTAAAAAAATATACATAACTTTTTTTTTCTTTTATGATTCTAATGTGATTAGAAGTTCAGGTTTTGACTTACCTTGAGGCCAGACGTTGGAGCGACTGACTGATGGTTTACCTTGGGTAGCTCAGTAGGCGGAACATGTAATCTCTTATCCGCAAGGTCGTGAGGCGGCTTCTGCCTCAAATCTGCTTAAGGACAAAAGGTACTCGAACTACCAAATGAAAGATATGCGTCTTCGAGCCAGTAATAATAAAGTGGTGATTTCAAAGTAATTTTAATTAATTTATTAATAATGACGCCACAAAGTGAATACCAATCTTTTGAAGAAATTATAATAATATGTACTTTTCATGCAACACCACGCTCATTGCTCAAATGAATTGCACATGTAGTTTCGTATTATCGATTGCTGGGCCGGAGGATGCAATCTGTTAGCTATAAGCCAAAAGTCATGGATTTTATTATAGTAATAATAATATTAGTAATTGATTTTAGAAAAGCCTTCTTTTGATGGATTTCCACAAAAACGGGGATAAATAAAATAACCAATGATTTTTTTTATTATGCTATCGGACCTTCTGCTATCCGAACGTCTGCTCTAACCACCAGATCAGGGGTGTTCCCCTTTTTCTTACTTAACAAAACAAAAATGGTATCAAGACATTATCTCTATAACTCATGATAGATTTGATCGATGCCGCGACGGTCTGAAAATAAGTGCGTTAACAATAAACTCCAGATAGAAAAGAAAATACTTTTTTTTTTTAAATATTTGTGTATATGGTGTCCGGAAACTCGTGGTACAAGCGGTAAACTAGTGAATCTAGATTACATTTGGACTCGATTTTGTGGTATAACTTTTTTTGATATTTTCCAGTAAATCGTGTCTGAAGTGGGAATTTTTTAAGCCAAATTTGTAAAAAAAAATCGGTCACTACGGGCATACCATCAGCTGTTTATTGCTTTTTTTATTATGGCTATAAAAATCAGATCGAAAACAGAAGCTTTTTTTGGGTCTCTACTACCACTAGTTTCTGGACACCGTGTATCTATATAAATATACATTTTTAATTGGAACATTTACATAGTGTTAACAATATCTAGTTCTTACTGGGTAGAGATTCTAAATAATGAACAGAAATATTTTTTTAGTTAAAACGTGATATTTGTCATACGGAAAACAATATCAGTGTACACCATTTTTTTTAACTATCGGCGAAGTGAATCAAACCTCACTTCTCACAATAAAATAAATAGAATCTCAATATTTTACGTTAATTCAGGAAAAAAAATATAATTCACTCTCATATAAAAAAAAATAAAAATTTATCGTCTCCTGTAAAGTTATCGTTTTGGTCCTTAAAGGATTTTACCTATTTAAAGTCGATATTTAGTACAGAAAGAGAGAAGGAAAAAACATATGCATAAAATAATGATTATTTGATGACATAATTTTTAGTTCTAATATTACTATTTACTATTTACCAAGACATTGGTTTATAGCTAATGACATCTGTTTATTGTTGTTAGTAATTTAATTTTATTTAAGAGGAAATATAAAAGTAATCCGACATATATTCTTTAATTGCTCAAAAAACTTCTAAAAAAAACACACGAAATCCACTGAGAGACCTAATAAATTTTTAAAGTTTTTAGAGATTTTTAACTTGAAAAAATATAATTAAAGTTTTTGATACATAAAATTACATTTTGAAACAAGAAAATCTCTAGATATAAAAATTAATGTTTGTCTGTCTGTCTTCGATTTTCTCGAAAATTACTTGACTGGTTTCGCTGAAAATAAAACAGTTTGTTCTTATTAGTACCGGGAAGGTTTAGAGAGTAGTTTGAGTGATTACTATATGCAAAACTGTTGCTATAACATTTTAAAATTAGTATGAAAAACATTGAACCCGCCATGTTGTATTGAGGTTAGCCTATAGATATACCACTCTAGCTAGATACAGATTACATTTTCAAAAGGAAGAAGTTAGTTGGGTAGAATATTTTCAAAATCGAACATAAGTAGAACCTACTTAAGATTTTTTTATTTAGATACATTTTGAAAAAAAATAAATGTTTGAAATGAAATAAAAATTTCAAATTGTTTATTCTTTTAGAGATATGTAAAAGTCATCACAAGGCATTGCTTTCGCTGTCAAATTAATTATGGCACCAAACGACAAGCAAGAATTCACAACTTCATAACTTTTCTCCAAAAAATAAAATAATCCTGAGCAAGGCCGGGTGCAATTCAACTAGTACAATATAAAATATAATGTAGATTCAAGTGGAATATAAGGTGGTATGAATTAGAAACGCAGAAGAATCAAAATCACAAGGCGAAACCGAGCAGCAAATCAGGTTAAATATAAAAATATAACTGAATTTCCCCCGATCACTAACGCTGTGTTTATATGGTTTGTCATATTATTTGACACGCGCGAGTTATGCAAATTAAATAGTAGGTATTTTAAGGTTAATAGTCAAGTTAAGATACTGCGTGACGATAACGCGAAACAAGCTTTAAATTCGAGATAACGTAGCGAGCAACACATTTAATTGGGCGAACCATAACGATTAAAATAAACACGAGAGTCATTAAAACCTGAAATATTTTTTATTATGATTTCATTTCTTTAAAAGTAATCTCAGCGAAAGCATTGGCTCGATTTAATAGGTACCACGAGCAATTTTACAGCAGAGTAAATACGGTATATTTTAGTACAAATATTCTAGATATTTAATCAATTGGAACGAAACATTTTATCACTTTGGCACCACCAAGCTGTTTTGTCTTTGAAATTTGTTCTTTACATAATTTTTTTTTCACATTTGAGTTTGACAGTTCATTTTAAATAAACAAGGCAAAACAACAACTCGATTAGACTTTCGTTTTTAAAAATAATAATATTGATCTGTTAATATGATTAAAATACATGGTTATTTCGATAAATGTATCGATTTCTATATGTATGTTTCATAAATAAAAAAATGGAGATTATTATCTTCCTTGCAAAGTGTTAAACAATAAAAGAAGTTTAATCATAAAATTGTCTTAAAATATGATGTAAAATCTCCATTCGGAAAGTACCACTAATTTCTCAGCACCATTTGGTTAAGGTTAGCACCCAAAAATCCGCACTTTGCAGGTTGCTAACTTAAGTAATACTACGAGTGATTTATCTATAAATTCTATACGGGTAATTAATAAAATGTAAACGGTTTTCAGAAGATAATAAAAATTATACTTAAATACCCTGTGAGAACTAGTACTGACGAAATTTTTAACAAAATTAATATTATGTCAATAAAACAATTATACTCTAAAACAATACTACTTTACATTCATAAATACAAAAATCAAGAAATAACAACAATCACACATTTTTTAATTTTTTTTTTCATCTACAATTGTAAATGCAATCCTCAGCACAGGAAATCCCAGTGAGGATAAAATTATTTCGTTATAAAAAAAGAAGATAATAAAACTTTATTATTATTATTAATAATAATTCTCAAAACTGCAATCTTTTTAATTATATATGAAATTCGTACTGTATACCTACTAGAATTTTAGATAAAATGTTCAAAATTGCTTTCACTGGCTTTCAAATTAAACCTTTTTTTAGACGTTTGAGGATGTATTTGTTTGTTTGACGATTTTTGTCTTTTGAAACCTTGTACATATTCCTAACCATCCGTATAGAATTTACATCTAAATCTTTTGTCGTATTATTTAATTTAGTAACCTACAAAGTGATAATTAGTTGAATTTTTGGGTGTTGGCTCTTAAAGTAAAACATATGCACTTGAACCAATGTGCTTTTTTAAACATACATTCATCTTCCTATGAGCTCTCTTAGAGTTGCTGTTTAAATTCTTTAAAATATCGCAGTGCCCTCATTTTTATACACCCGGCCCGCCCCGAGTTTCAATACACTTCCTATGAAACAGTAAAAAAAGGTGAGAAGCGTTAACAAAAATTTCAAGATATTTTTTAGAAACAGTTTTTTGATGTTTTTTAGTTGTGTTAACCGCCCTCATTTTACATCTAATGGCGCAGTTAAAAGTAGCCAAGTATCATCATTGGATTTTAACTTATTTTTTGATTGATAAATGGATATTTCAAAGTTCTAAAGTTGTGCATATTTTATGACGTCAGAACTCACACTTCACTAGTTTTTGGCTAGACAAATAAATAAATAGTTTATTTTCAGTATCTACAGTTTTTTCTGTATATAACAGAAATGATTAATTTTATTTTTTTAAAAGGGTTTTGGAAGGCAATGCAGATTTGAAACGGACGCATTTAAGGGTCGTTGGCTTCAAATGTGATTCATTTACACACCCTTATTTACGAAGGTAGCAATGAACTGGAAAGAACCATAAAAAAATCACTTCGTCTGAAATTGAACTTGGATTTCATGTTAAAAAGGCATAACTCACCCCCAGACACGCAAAAGGAACAAGAAATCAATGCAACGAATGCATTCGTAGAAGTTTGAAGTAGTTTAAATATAAGTTTTCAGATGTGTTAAAATTGTTTCGCGATTTTCGTCTGTATTTTTTTATTTAAATTGTTAGTAACGACTACGCAGTGGCGTGCACAGAGTTTTAATCAGGGTAGGCAGTAGGAAAAATAGCGAATTAATTAACACAAAAAAAAGTCACGGACTTGGTTGGGATTACCTACCATATTAAATATACAAATAACGGCTTCATTTATGTGTATGACAAGACAATTACTGGATAACTAGATCCTTTTTTTTAAATCGCACAATTACATGGAAGAAAACCAAAAAAATAAGATAATACATCGTTAATAAAGTTGTATAAATATATAGAGGTTTCACTTATGGCACTTATTCCACAGAGATGGCACTTATTGCTATATTTGTGTTTGTTCGGAAAGGCACGGCCTTTTTCGACACTAACATAAACGAGCCTTCCCTTGAATTCGCACACACGCACACAGCACATACACGCATTGTACACATGCACATTTTTTGTGTGGAATACAGTAATTATTTTAATATGACATCTGCGTCATTTTTAAACTTAGATCCTGCTTTTGACACGTTATGGTGGGGCAGTCGGTGGGGCGCTTGCGGCGCTGCGACTCGTAGCTGGAACTTTGAACGCGCGTATTTTTGAATGTGTATATTGGTTTCTTATAATAATTTTCTAAATTGTAAACACGGCAACGAATGAAAGATATGCATTTCAATATATTTGGAGAAAATTGTTCAGTAACCTAAATCATAAAGATGGAGATAGCCGAGGAAGATATTGCACGATCAGGTGAATCAAATGACGTCCTCTGTAGTCGAGGAGTAACGACATCGACTACGAATCCGGAGGTTTCGGATTCACATCCCGGAGCGCGCAAGAACGTTTTATTTGATTAAATTGTGTTCTTTCAGATATAAAATAATACATAGCATACTTGCGGCACGTTTCAGAGTAGTAGATACTCTCAGAATCGCCCTTGTGAAAGACCATCAATCAGAATCGAAACGCTACTCGAAATGACTATCCATGTTTGCTGAATAGCCAGGTACCTCCCACCTTACTGACAACATACCCCAATTAGGAAATGCCATAGTCTCACTGGCTCCGGTTAGCAAGGATCAATTGGGACCCTTGTGCAATATTCACATTAAGAAAAATGCTCGCATCGGGTCATGTCAATAGTCAGTGCAACAGAACAGTATGTATGAAGCGACATATGGATGTGAATAAAGTAAGGTGTGTGTACCGAGACAGAGTTTTCCGATAGTTCATCCCATTTATCTACCCCAGCGTAGAATTGATATGTTTATTTTAACTACTTACTAATTAAATAACGTGTGATTAAAATGTTTTAGGTATGGATAAGCAAAAGTATAGAATGATCTGATTTTTACTACAACCGAAATGGGATTGGTGAAAGTTCTTCCGTTTTACTTATTAGTTTCTTTTGCCTTGGTTTTATGTCAAGTTTTTAACTATTCCAACCTTACGCGCGGCATATTATAAGTAGGGGGATTTATGTTTAGTGATCAGATCTGAATAGTTATTTATGCATTCGCCAAAATTTTCTCCCAATCGGGATTCAAAAGTTGGCTCTCGAGTGTTGGAACTCTTCGCGTTATCACACAAAAAGCTCTAAAAAAGAAGGGTAAAATAAGTATACCGGAAAATATACATTTTGTTTGAAAACCTTTTTGTAAAAATAATACAGCTCGCGAAACAAAAAAAAATAATTGAATTACGAAACTTCTCCCGCAGTTAGACTGTGAAAACTTGTTATTTTTAATCAGAAATTCAATGACAGCTCCCCTGCATAATGTATCATTCGTATTCCACCCCGGGCTTCAGAAATATTAACCATTCCAGAGCTGCGTGGTGAGGCCAAGACTTTATCGGGGCCGGAAACGATTGGGCGAATGCGTTCCGGTTAGCCCTGGCCAATTTACGCTCCTTAATAAACCTGGCGTGTCACCACTGGATACCGAATACTGGACACGGACAAGGCTACTGCCCAATTTACCCCGACTTACAGGTTCCGACAGTGGAAACGTTGATATAGAAACTACTAGGCAGGAACCGAGAAGAGTCGGCAATTCTGCAGAAATTCGGACGAGGCCTATGTCCAATGTCCATGTTTGGACGTTACAAGGGTCGTAATGACGAAGAAGGTGGAATCACTCGCAGTATCATGAAAGTTAAGCAACACTTGTAGAAGTCGCTTAGTTAAGTAGGCATTCACCAATAATCTCATTTGATTTTTACCATTACACCATTACACTTTTTTTTTACTGATCGTGTGAACATTTTTAAGGTGCATTATTATATGTCTTGTCGTTTTTTACAGTACCAAGGTATAGAAGAACCCAGTGCATGACGTCAGAGTCCAGAGTTGACATAAAATAACAAACACCGTTGAAAAAACAATGCAACAATATTAGTGCAATAAAACGAAACAACGGACTTTGAATATTAAATTCGAATTCGTAACGATAAATTCGAACGGGCAAGATTTCATATGAGGAAAAAACAAAGTACGGAAAATCATTTATGTAGTTAGTCATGGAAAAACATAATAAATAATTGTTTTCCTGGAGAAAAAAACAAAAAAAAACACATATAAAAACATATATGAAGCTGGTGCGTGCGGGTGGTTGATAGTCCTGACTTTTCAATCAAGGATTTTGGAAGCGACTATGGCATAGGATTGAGGAACAATAGATAGAGGGAAATAGTAAAAGAAGGATAACCGATATCACCATTCACTGTGGAGAATTCAATTGTGTCTTCACTTGTTACACTAGATACTATTATATTTGTACGGAACTTCTGTTCTCGGCGGCGTTTTTAATTGTCCTGGTGGCGGAAAGTCAAACAAGGGGGAAGTGGGCAAGGGAGATGCACATAATTGCACGAATTATTTGGAAGTAGGTGACCGATGAACTCGCGTGAACAAAAGCTATAACTCAAGAAGACTACACTGCAGCGCACGAAATGTTCTGACTGTTCTGATTATGAAATACATTGGTTATTATATTTCCTTTAAATGAAGCAGGTGAAAAAGATTTATTTTATGTATTAGGATTTTACACAATATTTAAAAATTCATACTTGACAGTGTAAGTTAGGCTAAATCGTTAACTGATAAAAAAATGACATTTGAAATTGAAGACCAAAAAAGGACAACACTATAATAAAACAGTTCTGATAAAGTGCATCTACTAAAAGCTACAAAAAGTGTGATTCATGAAATGTAATACCAAGATTTATATTTAAATATGGATATGGAAATCAAAATAAAATTATTCAATTGAAACTAAGTAGTGACAGCGAAAAGGAAAATATAATGAAAACATTTTCTATCGAAAGTTATTTTTTTAAGTGTGTCATGAATTTTAAGAGGTTAGTGTCAAATAGATCGATGCCTGCGCTTATTGATGCCATAGATTAGTTATCATAAACTTGGACGTGGAAAACAAACATCGGGAACAAACTAATCGATTACGAACTCAACTTATCACACAAGAATGACAGTTATGGTTCTCAATCAATTGAATAGGATCCTAAAGCGGTTGAAGAAGGAAAGTGATTCTACCCTCTTCTTCTCCTACCCCTCTACAACATCTCCTTACGGTATCTTCAAAGCCCAAGTGGTCATCGTCCCTTCCTTACAAAAAAATACCATTTTTACAGCTTCCCCAAAGATGTCGAAGAAATTTTAAAACTACCGAACGCACGGGAGGTATAAGGAAAACAATAGTAGGTATGTTAAAAGCAATTTGTTGACTTATTTAATAGCTATCTTAGCACTCACCTTTCTAACCTTGATGGGAAAAAAGGGGATCGAAGGTTTTTCTACTTTTTCAGAATTTATTCCGAATTTAGGTTAATTTTATACTCAAGTATTGGAATGAATATGGATTCACCACTCAACAGATAGTTCCAAGAAATGTATATCAATTTCAAAGAAAACTGATATCGAAATTTTAGGTGTAAGACTTTTCGACAAAAGTTTGATTATTTTTACCAGAAGTAAGAATGAATTGAGTTTAATTTAGGCACACGGACACGCCGATAACACACTTCCATCGGTTCATCTCTCACCTTCTCGGAGATAATATTATAGTGAACGCATAGAATAAATTTTACAATATAATTTTAGATTTACCATTCTAGAATTTGACAAAAAATAGTACTTATTTAATAATATCTTTGCTAGCCAGGTGTAACATTGTTGTAACTACAAAGATCTTTTTTTAACAGCTTAGACCATCTTATATGCGCCGTGTCTGTTTCCAAGATAGACGCTCAATCAACTTGCAAGAAAAGTGACAGAACAATCATATATTATGTAACACGGACCGAAATATTTTTTATGAAATTTATACATTGGCTCTATTAGAAAATTATTTTCGTATTTTACTTCATACAATAAAAATTCGCTCCGGGAATAGATGTTTAAGGAAAAATGTACTGAAGGTTTTTGTGATTCGTTCTAGGTACCACATATCTATTAATTTTTTCCTGATAAAAAAAAAATGCTTTAATTCCTCGGATATTTCATGGAAAATTAAAAATCAGGTTATATTCAGGTATATATTAATTAATTATTAATTGTTTTTGTGTTTAATTCGTAGAACTCCATTTATTTTTATTTTATAAATTTAATGTAAATCAAATTTAATAATGTTATTATTAAGTTCTGCAAGTATTTTTAGTTGTTATTTTTGTAACAGCTGTTTCGGCGTTTAAGGAAATTTTGAAACTGTCAAAAAAAAAAAATATATATATTCAGGTAGACACATAATTTTTCGTTTCTATGGTAAATTTTTGACATTACTCACTTTCCTGCTTAAAAAATCTCTTTTTTCTACAAGAATATTTTTGTTTATTTTTGTTTATTTATGTTTTTGTGTTTAATTCGTAGAACCCATTTAATTTATTTTTTTTTAAATAATGTAAATAAAATTCAAAAATGTTATTATTAAGTTCTGTAATTATTTTCAGCTGTTTCGGTGTTCGGCCATTTTCAAAATGCGGTTAATTTACATAAATCATTATTTTTAACAACCAGTCTAAAATAGATTGGGGTGGGAGTAAATAAAACCATAAAAATAAGTCGTCACAATGTGGATTAACCGCAGTTTGAAAATGGCCTTGAACGCCGAAACAGCTGTCACAATAATAAAAACTAAAAACACTTGCAGAACTTAGTGATACAATTATTAAATTTCATTTTCATAAATTTTTTTTTTAGTAGATTTATTTCTAAACAAGTTATTTAATTTAACATGTTTTCGAATATGAACTAAAATGGCAAAACAACACATTTAAAATCTATACACAAAATCAGTATTACATAAACTGGTTTACTTGAAATCCGAAAAAATGGTTGATCAATTATATGTGGTGTTCCTCAGGGTAGTGTTTTAGTCCAATTTTATATTAATGACCTTTGTAAATTACCATCCTTGAGTACTTCAGTTGTATTTGCAGGTGATCCTGTTTTGGTGTTTGCTGGTGATACTTGTATGTAGGCTTTCATTATTTCACTAAATTGTAAAGATACTCATCTCAACACTGGACTCTCCTAGTGAGATGAATGGCTTATGTTTTGTTTTGTTTTATGATTTTTAATAAATAAATTAACATTTTTGTCACATTTTCCTGTTGACGATGATATTATGTATGTACAGTTTATAACGGTTATTAATATTAACACATTGTGATCGGGCAGTTTTCGGCCGCGTACTAGTGCTGGTAACGTGTGATTTTTTGCGTAATTTCGCGCTAACGTAGACCTCTAGAAAAATTGCGATAACTTCAAAAATATTTGTTTGATTTCAATAATTCTTTTTGTAAATTATTTATTTTATTTCATTTTATTTTATTATATTTTGAAATGTATTCTTCATCGTTAAACTAGTGCAGAATTTCACATAAAGCAGGAAAGTTTTGAAAAAAATAATATTTTTTTTACATAACATATATACACAAAAATTATTTCTAAATGTAATATATATATAATATCTATGTACTCGATATTTAGCTTTTAGCAACGTCCGACCACCAAAGAGTAGTGAAATAAACTAAAAAAAATTATTATTCTTTGTCTTAGTGTTAGATAGAGGAATTTAAAACTCAGGTAACAGATAGAAAGTACATTGAAAACAAATTTCCATAGGGGAAATATATTATATGGGTTCCAAATCACTTCCTTTATAAAAAAAATGTTCAAGTCACCTTCTGGAAAAACAAAACTTCAAGCGCGAAAACTTCTTATGTAACCTAACCTTACGTGAGGGTATCATTGTGCCTACTAGTATTTTAATAATAAATGAAATAGAGACGGTATTTAAAATAATATGTAAATATGATATTGAGAAACTTTTGCAAACTATTTTGGAATCTCAAATGTTGTCTTGTAATTTTAATAACGTAATTTCCTGGATTGTATTTCAGTTGTCATCATGAAAATTGATAAATAAAATTATTCTGACGATCTCCGCTTACCAAGTAGAATATTAGTGAACAAGAAAGGCCCAAAGTGGTTGCACTGCATCAGGATCTGCAGACCATCGTCAGTTATCTTGTGGCGCATTCCTCCTGATCCCGCATTGTTCAGAAGAATGTCGATGCGAGCCTCTTCCTTGAGGATCTCTTTGGCGCAACTGCGCACGCTGGCTAGGTCGGTGAAGTCTACGCTTTTCAGCTGGAAATCATATCAAATATTTATTTATTTATTTACGCACTAGTGGGATTTTACATGCAAAATTATACAATATAGTTGTGTTAACTATTTTTTGTATAATAATGGTAGAGCAAGTACATGATATTGATTTATAAAGCACAATGCATAAGTCAAACACATGTGAAATTACAAAAAAAAAAAAAATTACATAAGCAAATTAGATATGAAACCAGCGTGAAATATATGAAGAAAATAAATAAAATATTAGATAAATATTCTCTATAGAGTGGAAAACTCATATATTTCAACAAAGTATTTATTATGAAAAATTCATTTCAGTAGTAATACGGAATGTCCAAATATATCGACAACATTCTATTGCCAAAATTATGCAGTCGATTTATAGGTGTGTGAGCCTGATGGTTTGTTTTAAAAATGTCACAGAAAGGGGTAGCAATTCATCTCGTATTTCTGGTCGGTATGTATAATTTTATTTTGGAGAGAATTTCAGGTTGTCAATACCATAATTAATTTTTTTGTTTGTTTAATAGAACAAGGTCTGAGACGATCCGCCTATCGGACAGAGTAATCAAATTTTGCTGTTTTATCAGATTGATATATGAGGCACTGAGAACCAGAGAGGCTCATACACCTTTCGAGTAGTTTTGAGAAAAATGCTTTTGAAGTTTTTGAGAATTTTGTTAATCCTTTCATTTCATCAATCCATTATGATTTCGCTGATGCCAAACAAACTTAAGCAACAACAAAAAAAATAATTTGTAATTTTGTAGCATCTAAATAATAAACTTTTCTTGGTTAGTGATTTATTTAAATAACAACATAATGCACACTGAAAACCAACATTTTTACTGACGTTAATATTACAATAATATATCAAATATTAACATTTTTTCAAACATTTCATCTCTATTCCCATTATGGTTTAAAATGGTAGAAAACTATGTTTTTTGGAATTATTAATTTCGTTTTCATTTCTATGGTCCATGATCCTACCTACAGGTGATTGTGGAGTAGTGAAACTCATGTTTTGTTAACAAAAATCGTTAAATATTAAGATACAAAAAAGCACACGATTTCACCAACTGTTAGTTCATACTAATTAAGCAGTCGAGTTCCTGTGGCACATACTTTATTACAGATTCCATCTATGACATACAATTAACGTGATGTTTTCTGAACTTATCGCTGAATAAATTTTAACTTTTCTTTAAATATAACACCCAAATCTCTGATTCAAGTGACTGGTGTCAATTTTAGATAATTTAAAGAGTATTCATGCATTACATGACTTTGCATTTTACAAAAACGAATGACTTGACACTTTTGAATATTAAGAAATAAAAAGCTGATCACGCACAAACGATAATCTATCTAAATTACATTGTAAGATAAAATAGTTGACTATGTATTATTTTTAATGCGTAGTAGAACATGTACATCTTTAAATATACTTACAAAGTTATTTATAAATAATAAAAATAAAATTAGTCTGAGGTAAGATCCTAGGGGAACCCAACTAATGACTTCGAAAATGTAAGAGTCTACAGAATTTATTTTAACACAAAGCTCTCTCTTACTAAGGTAACTGTTAATCCAACTAAAAAAAGTACCCTTAATGCCTAACAGACGTAGTTTATACATATAAAAATATATCATCCAATCTTGTCAAAAGCAGTACATTAAATATCATTCACTAAATGTCAAACTTCAGTTATTTGATATCAAATATCACTAATTTGTTGGCAAATATCAATTATTCTATGTCAAATATATATCTGTATTGATGAAATGGACACTTACGATAAGGTTGTTATTTCCAGTCTCCTTCATGATTTCTTGTCTGACCTTCTCTCCCTTCACCATGTCCCTACAGGTCATCACCACGCGAGCTCCCCTCCTGGCAAAGTCCCTGGCAGACTCCATTCCGATACCTGCAATAAAATCCTTTACTAATTATTGAACTCCATATTGACAAGACAAAAAAGGAATGAGACAATTCAAAGTCAATGGTCCAGACCTCAAACGAGCTATTCAACTACTCAATATGCCAATAGCTGAAGGAAATGGAAGACACTCATTCATCCATACCAAGTTCAGTCAATCTCACAACATACCCCAAACTAGAGATACCATAGCATGCCCACTGGATCCAGGCAGTCGGGACTCTTGTACAGGAATCAAATAGTCAAAATATCAACTGAGAATAAATTGTTTTATTCTTGTCTGCCAAGCATACGAGAAGAATTGTATATTTACTACATAAACTTTGACCGCATTCAGGTCGGCCAAGCCTTATACATCAGATTGGTTGAACCCTCTTATATGAATGTTGCAAATTTCCAGAACAGAGCGTTCAACGCGCTGGGTCCACATTCTTGACACGACTTGCCATTTAGTTAAGGTCAAAAACTGACTTTAAGTAAATTAAGAGCACAGTTATTTTACAAAAGGCTACCTTATACAATAACCAATGTAAAGCGCCCTTGAGATGATTGAATCACTAAGCTACATTAAAAAAAGTTTCAGTAAAAATATTATGGCTTAAAAAAAAATCATATAGATATCAGCAAAAGCCAATTCTGAATATATAAGTTTTATTATATATGTATAATTATACACAAAATTTAAAAAATGAATAAATAACCATCTTATCAAAACACCCTGTTTTGTTGGTACCATCGCATTCTTGACATCTGAAGTGACGGATCTTATCCTTATGTATTCTGGTTTTGGATTTGTATGGAAATTTTTATTTGTCAATTTTGTTTTGTGTTTTAAATTTGTTTTTTTTTTTAGTTTTGGCGTAATTTAAACTTTATTTTGGTGACTTTAAGCTCTATAATTGTTACTGAATGAAAAAAAACTGTTATTTTAAAAAATTACGTAAGTATGAAATACTCATACGTAAACAGACAACAAACCATTTATGAATTATAAATATTATTAATATCCTTCGAGTTAAAGTTTCTAAAAAGGTACATAATTTTATTAATTTTTAGTTATGGTTTACTATGAATATAAAATATAAATTTAATTAATTCTTGTTTTTACATAACCTCAAAAACAAGATTCGGATATTAGGAAGACACAAAAAATTGAAGAAACTGCGACTAGATTGAATTTTTACATTTTGGTACACTGCAAAAACAATAGTGACGAGATGCTGACATTTTAAAATGTCTCTTTTAATTAAAAGACGCAACAAACAAACCAAAAACTTTGTGCCCTGAACAACTAAAACATTAACAATTTTTATTTTAACTATGATAATATATTTTTTTAAATACTGGTATTTAAGTTATAACGCCAATATTGATTTTTTTATGTACTACAGTTATTTATTATTACAATTATTGAATCGAGTGCTCACCAGCGCTGGCCCCAGTCACAATGACAGTTTTTCCATCTAGTCGCTCTTTTCCCTTGAAGATGCCGACAATCCACCTGGTGTAGAGCTTCAGCAAGCCCAGGAGACCAAGAATTACTCCCACAATCGTCACAGCACAGCAACAGCAGCATTCCGACATCTTGAGGCTGGTCAAATCAACTTCCCGCTAACACCCTGAGGAAGCAACACAGAATCAGTCTTCCTATTGAATAGAAAGCCACGAGTAGACTGGAGATAAGTGTTTGAATTATCTTTAGATACCTGTGTTTATTTCTTATCAAATATAATGTCGTTAACATTACTTGCATAAAAAATAGATTAAATGATTAGACTGAAGTCTAGGGTCCGAAGACCAATCACCATGCGAGTTCTCAGCAAACAATTCCTCCAATAAAGCACAACTACCGGTACATTTTTAACTCATGGCACGCTATCAATGTATTGTGTACTTATAAATGCTATTCTGTATGTGATGGTAAGCGAATAAAACAGAACGGTGACAAAACAGAACATGATCAAATATTAGGTTAGGTTAGGTTAGGTTAAGCAATTTTTTTTTCTTCGCTTTTCTTTAATGTACTGTTTTGTCACGGAATATGTGTGAAAGCCTCCTATGCGAGAAAGAGACAAAGTTATACAACCGCTTCAAGCTAGAATGTAATCTAGGTATGCAATGATTGTTTGCTTTCAAATCTTTAGCTAGTAAACCGAGTGCAGTTGTTTTCAGTAACGCTTTAGTATAACTTTTTTTTTATATATCCATCTATAGTCTATAGAAATCTATATGGGTATTTTTTATATCATACTAGCTGATGTGTACCCGGCCTTGTTTGGGATATTTTTTTTTTAATAAAGTTATGAAGAAGTTGTGAATTCTTGCTTGTCATTAGGGTGCCATAATTGATTTGACAGCGATATTAACTATCCCCAAATAAAGAAACATTCATTTGAATATTTTATTTCATTCCAAACGTTTATTTTTTCAAAATATATCTAAATCATAAAGTTCTTAACTAGGTACCTATTCGTGTTTTCCATTTTGAAAATATTCTACCCAAAAAACCTTCTTCTTTTGAATATGCAATCTGTGGCTAACCAGAGTGTTATATCTATGGGCTAACCTAAATAAAACATGGCGGGTTCAATGTTTTTCATACTAATTTTAAAACGTTATAGCAACAGTTTTACATATTGGATTTCATTCAAACTACTTTCTAAACCTTCCCGGCACTAATAAAATCAAACTGTGCTATTTTCATTGCCATTATTATTTTTTAGTATTCTGTATATTCCTGACGAGGAAAGCATCGCTTTTGAAACATGTTGATATGGATACATTAATAAAGTGGTGATTACAAAGTAATTTTTAATTCATTTATTAATAATGACATCACAAAGTGAATACCAATCTTTTGAGAAATTACAAAAATATAACTTTGAGAAAACATTCAAGTCAAAGCCTAAACAAGGTTTTGGTAGAGTCCATGATGCTAGATATATTAAATGATATACTTCAAAGCTTATTTTCGTAAAGACTGAAAAAAATTATTTAGACTGGTACCAAAAATTTCAAGGCCCTGACTTGAGTTAGCAAGTCTCGACATTCTGGACAATGGAGAACGTACTCATAATTAGTAGTGTTGATTGAGGAAAAACAAATCATTATTTTAGAATCTACGGCAATGAATGTTGAACTGAATGAGTTGCAAACAAATAGTATGTTAGAAAAAATGTTTAGATAAAACATGTTTGGAAAAAAATTTACTTACCTCATAAAGTATTACATTCTTCTCCTGTTCATTGATCATAAATTACACTTATTACGCCATTTTCACAGTATAAACCCAATAATGAGTTTGTTGTGGAAATGTTTACTTGTTTTCCCTTGTAATTGAGTTTCCTCATCAAATTTCTTTTTTCTTTATACATCTATCAAAACAAACCCCTTTGCTTTTGTTTTAGATTGCATAATTATTTAAAAACCTAAACAGTTCTCTAATATTGAACTAAATCCACTAATAAAGTACTGACCGTTTTTTTTTTATTTAAATAAACATAAGTTCTAGAATATCACTACTTCACAACTAAGTAACTATCATGCCGATGGACAGCCAAACATTTCGGCCTTGGCATACACTTCTTGCTTCATTCACATTCATACATTCTCTTCTATTGTTCCAACTTCTGACATGGCCTGACTCAAGTATTTGATTCACTTAATCGTCCCCGGCTTCTCCTTCCATTCACATTCTCGTCATATATTCTTCTTACACTTCTTTCTCCGTTCATTCACTCTACATGCCGAAAGCATCAAAGCATCCCTTGCTTAATATTACTCAATACTCTCACGTCAGCCTTGCATTTTTGCAAATATCAACATTTTTCACATGGTTTTACCAAACATACGCCTCAGAGATCTCATTTCTAGAGCATTCAGTCTACTTTTATCCATCATCTGCAAGTTTCGTGCCTCACTGCCACACAATATCACAATACACAATATACAATATACAGTAGACAACTTCACAACATTTTCAAAAAACGCAAAAAAAACTACTTACCCTGAAAAGTGGCTCACTTCTAATGAATTCTGTATCACTGGTCAGTAATACACATAAATATGGAATATAATTTTTTGCATAGATAAGTGTCATGAGAAAACTCGGATTAGTATTAAAAGAAATGTTTTGTAGGTCTGCTACGCGGACAGAAAATAAAATCAATTATAAGCAACTTTTATTAATACATCAAGGAGTGGGACATCAGAGAGAGATTATTTATCCATTCGAAATAATGATAATATTATTACAAAATACAATAAACATAATGTTTTTAAAGAGAAAAATATTTATTAGGTAATTTACAAAGGTTTTTAAAATTTTAAATTTATTAAAATCAAATCAGAAATATGACCTTTTTCTGACCCCCCGTGTATATTTTACAAAATATTTTTAAATGTTGAATAAACTCAAAAAATACTTGTTTTTCTTTAAAATGCCAGGAATAAATTTAAAAAAATAAGCAGGGTGTAGTCAATAACATTACAAACAAATAGACACGTTGTAGAGCTCTCAAAATGGCAAGCAAAAGATACGTTAATTGCCGTACTCTGATCTAAATATTAAACTGTCATTAACCACGCATCGCATTAGGTCGTGTGATATCACTAACCAAACTGAACAAGCGAGTCCCAAAATGCCCTTGTATGTGATGAGAAAGTATTTCCATTACACTGCAAACACTAGTAAAAGCCAATAAATATGATTTCATTAATAAATGCAAGCATAATTACCTAATACTGTTTTAATTTTGTGAAAATACCAATACAATCACAGTAAGCAGAAGATATTGCTTATGTCATGATGGAGGACTTAGTCGGTCGAGGAATTGTACTCACGACACCTGAGTAGATGATGCCAACTCAGCCACTGACCGATCTACACATACGTATAAGATAATCAACCTACTGGCAGTAAGTTATCTCATACGGCATTCCGCATTAGTCTGAAGCGAAATGTCATCTTTTTAGGTGACCATTCGTATGAGTTTTACCAATACAAAACTGATTTTTGGACCTCGGTTCTGGTTAATTGTTATCCCAAATCAGTACACTCAAAATTCAAAGGTATAATTTTAATTATTGTCAATCGTCTTAAATTAATTCATAAAAATTGGACCATGTATTTTCAGAATAAAGTCAGTTATCATGGAATCAGAATCAGTTGATACTTCCAAATATCATAAAACCGAGAAAAAGTCATTTAGTCAGTTAATAAAAATTCAGAATTCGCCATCCAAACGGAATGATTGTCACCTTGCATCTCTTTCACACCCGTAATGTCGAATTCAGCATTCGACACGCAGTCCTATCGCTATTTCGTTCACACATATGTATTATTGAATGTCTGTCTTTGTCATACATGACCAATGTTTGAATTAAGAATTTACTGGAAATGTGCTACATTTTATGTTAACTTTGTTGGACAATAGTGTGTCTGTAAGTTTGTACATTGAGTGTAGATTCATTTTTTCATAAACACTAACTTGATTTTTTAAATGCGAATTACAAAACTTTGGTTAAGTTTACAAAAAAACGTACTGTGCATATATGTATTTGATTGCAAATATTTATCTCTACTTTTAAAAAATATTTTCTTATTTTTAATATTTTATAAAACACATTTAGGACGGTCAAAAAAAGTCATATTTCTGATCCGATTATAATAAATGCTAAGAGTAACTAATAATTTTTGTTTTCTCTTTAAAAGTATTACCATTATTTTAGTAAATAGTCCCTCTTAGTAAGTGTAACGTATCTGCACATGCATGGACCAGCACGGGGCGAAATTGTCGGCTAGAATATTTTTACGCTGCCGGTGGCCGCTGGTAACGTCTGCACCTGCTCAGCTAGTTTGAACACATCATCATTAGCACTGCCATTTTGGCATCACCGTCACATGGCGTCAGTAGATGCAAAAATTACTAAAACCAAGAAGATCTACAACAAAAAATTGATTGAATTGTTCAGGGAATGTAGGTTATAAAATAATGAAAAATATGAGAATAGAATTATAAAATCCTGAAACATGTTGTGGCAGACACTAACGCTGCACGGTGTAATGTGAATACTCACATCTGTGCCGTTCCTGCACTGTACAGTGCGGTGCCGGTAAATGAATAGACCTTAAGAAGTAGAATTTATGACATTCACAGTGTTTCACCCTGTTTTCAAGTGCCGTTGACCTATCACATGCATTATAATAAACACAAAACAATGCCAGTTTCAATGGAAATAAATGCAAAACAAATATATTTATTCTTGCATAGCAATACAGTTATTTATAGTTAAGGACATATATTGACCGTGAACTTCCAATACACCTATTTACATAATAAATATTGTAATTTCACAGAAGGAAAAAGCAATTATTCTTTTATGACCTAATTTGATAATACGGAACTCCAGTGAAAAATATTATATAATTTCTTCAAGCAATTGGTATTCACTTTGCGGCATCATTATTAACAAATGAATTAAAAATACACTTTGTTTTCACCACTTTATAAATATACATAGATATCTACATGTTTCGAAAGTGATGCTTTGTTCATCAGGAATATATGAATCCTGATGAAGAAAGCATCGCTTTTGTG